>RYFJ01001482.1:0-275524 GCA_003991445.1 Oryza meyeriana var. granulata | reverse complement strand
GAGCCTGGAAGGGGGCTCGACATGCTGTATACTCGTGCGTTGTCGAGGCACACGCAGTGAGAAGTTCTCACCAGATCCATCAACGGTGGGGGTTCATCAGGTCCCGATGACCGCACATGAAGGGCGTTGAGAGCATTCTGACCAGAAAATGAGGTCCGATGCAAGCTAGATACGCAGCTCTTACATTTTCCATAATTCCGTTGCCACCGAGTTTAAAGGTTGATGTCAGTGGCCGCGATCGTTTGCTTCCTCCCCAACAGGTTACATCTTCGCCGAAGCCGGATTTAACATTCTGGAGTATACCAGTCCCTCCAGCGCCCGAGAATTGAAGCTTGCATAACGGCCCAAGATCTTAGAATGCTCATTTCGTTCCAATTCACACCCCACTGTGACCAATAGCATGGTGGAGTTCTCTTGAAGACAGCGTTGTTGGTCCTCGCCTGCGCCTGATAGAAATCTTGTAGGAGATCCTTGCTTACCCATCCGCCCACCCATAAATAGCAATAAATCCAGCCGTAGTCGGCGTCTGTTGATCAAATGACCTATAGGTCTTCCTAAGGATGCAACAGTAAACAGAACACCGATGGGAGAAAACAGCGTGTAGAACCATGGCAAAGATTGATTCAATCTAGGCTAAGATAAAAAAAAAAACGACAAGATCTGCGCCTAGGCAGATTAATGGTACTGCTTGCCCTCCAGGGAACGCTGAGTACAGTATCCAACAACAATGCGCCCGGATAGAAAAGAAGAGCTGCCGGTGAATCCAGCAGTCGTCACAGAGGCCGACGACTGGCGACCAGTTCGTCCGCGCCTAGGTATATGACCCCATCTCTGCGAGGTCTTGAATGATGATAGTCCTGCGAATACTGGATATGCATCTGTGGTGAACCTTCGTTGAACGTACAAAAAACTAGGGCGTACGAGCGTTCATTATAGAAGGCTAATGTTTATGATTTTCTCGTCGGTCTAGGAATCGCAGGCCGTTTGCACTGTTTCAAACAATTACAAGGCAAAGTGGGCTGCCTGGCCGCCTTCGTAATTAAAGGAATATGCAGCCCAAAATGAAAGGAATTTCTGAGAATCCTGAGTAGTGTTAAACCTGAGATTAATTGGCCGCATGTAGTAATGCCAAAATTGGTATGCTAGTTATTCAGATTAGCGTTGAGCAAGAAAAAGATACTATGTATAGATTGACGGGAGTTATCCGGAAGGACCGAAATTCAAGAGCAATCCGTGCAAGACTCCCACGCCAGCTCTCTGGGCAATTAATCATGTATATAGGGCCGGATTAATACTTTTTATCTTAGACGACCTGTCGAATCTTAGTGTGGACCGACTCGGGCGCATGTTAGGCCGTTTGCTGCGTTGTGTTTAGGAAATCTTTATCTGTCCAAAAAGACTCATATTCAACTCGATCGACGTATAAACACACGTATTTCAAACAATTTGTGTAATGCACCGTGGTTTCTGATGACATTAGTATATTCACAACAACCAAGATACAATATAATTTTCAAAGCGCATCCCACCCCTTCGACGGTTCTTGCTTCTCGAGTCTGGCTGCACATGTTAAGTCTACCTTCCTGCTCACCATGCGATAAAATCTATCTGAGGTAAGTATCGTCACCCTAACCGGACACCGCGCATCGGTTAGCACTTCTCTCTCAGTTAACGTCCGCTTATCTAGTCGCTCGTTCACGGTGGACGTCGACTTAACCACGATTATATCTTATTTTATCTATGGCTGCATCAGTTTAGTTTGATCCTCATAGATCGATTAGTATATCACATTCACGGCATTAATCGTATCAGCTTACTGGAAGTTACTTATCGTACAGTCTTGCTGCATCGTTAGTCCGACCTATTAAACTCCCTCTGATAAGTTATCCTGCTATGTTGATATTTCTGTCAAGTGTTTATCGAATGCATAGCCGAGAAGTTATCATATAGTACGATCCGACTGATCGCATTTAGATCTACGGCCTATCTGAGTCTTGTTATCGTCACCCAGTCTGAGTGCTGCAAACGGTTGGTCCGATCTACTAGACTTAATAAATAAACTTTACCTCTTTAAAATGTGCAGCCGAATGGGTTATTAACTGTGTTTATCGTACTGTGCCTTAGCCAATAAGTTATCTGTATAGTCTAGCCGATTGTTCACAAACATTTAGAAAAGCTCTTGCGCCCGGCGCGAGCTACGAGTGAGAACCTGGGCCCGAACATCAAGCAAGCAAGCCGGCACGAAGTATAGGCAGACACCAGGCACGGTGTGTGCTTACATCATGGTAAGGAACCGGGCACTTGCGGCACGGGCATTACATCAGGTAACGAACTCCTGCTGACGAGCACGGGCAAGGACCCGGGCACGGGCACGGAAAGCAGCACAAAGAAAAAAAAAAAATCCGCCGTGTGAACACGAGCAATGGGGCCCGGCATGGGTGCGAGCAGCATCTTTGCGGCGATACTAGAATTTTAATCACAATCGGCTGGAGTTTATTAATCTATTTATTATACGCATCCTGCTATTTATTTTTATCAGTTTACAGCCGATTTTGAGCATCCCTTTCGATGATCGGCTAGTTGATAGTTGTTTACTATTATGTTACTGCTTATGCCATCATCGGCTTCCAGTTGATGTATAATGCTACAGTTCATATCGCCATCGGCCGATGAGACGAGTCAAGATCGGCTTCCAGCCGATTGGCTCATTGATTTAACACTTTCTATCTCCTTGTCAATTGCAGGGTCAAATTGACTGTCACGCCTACGAACCTCAAGATTTTAGGACCTGCACTGGAGTGAAGCAAATCTCCTAGGCCTTCGCGTGTCTCCAAGACGCCGAACGGCCCCGGCGGTTTTCGGCGTCAACAACAAGCTCGATGGATCCAGCAACCAGAGTCGATGGCGGCAAATTCTCCCCTAGAGACACAATGACGTTTGGAAGCCTCGACTTCGTCGCCGACATGTTTGGCAATCTCACCATGGTTGACGCAGATCCAATCCAACCGGCTGAGGAACCAGCCGACTCCGGGCCAGTCGGCCCACAAGACGCTGCGCCACCCTCGTCGATTTGCTGCGGCGATCTACCACCTTGCCGGGTCTCGGGACAACTCTCTCCTTTGGCATCCAACTCGCGCTTGGCCTCGAGCCGGCCCAGGTTGGGCTAGGAGGGAAGAGATCATCAATCTCCCTTGCAAACCCGGCGATGCCGCGGATCTACATCCCACGCGGCTGACCCGATCCTTTAGGCTTCAGTTTGGAGGTGGCTCCGAGCCACTCCAGATTGGATCTAGGGAGGTCGGAGTCATCCTTACTCCGATCAACTACTCGGATTCTGACTCCAAGTCGGACAACGCTTCGGACACTGGTTTGGACACCAGTCTGGCAAGTTTTCTTCTGCCCCACGAGATTTTCTTGGCATCAACTCCCCTACCGGAGGTGCGCCGAGTACAAGATGAGCAACAAGAGGAGGCACGCCGACTACAGCAATAGAAGGAGCCCGACTGCGAGGCTCGCAACGATGAGCTACGCAAGGCTAGGCGAACCGCTCAGTAGCAAATCCTCTAGACTAGAGTCGGTGACCACGGCGTCTTCGTCATGCCACAATAGAACATCATGGCCGTTGCAACCTTGCTGGATACACTCCAGCTTGGGCCTGATCATCAGGCCACCCCGACTATTGCCAAGATTAAAGGCATGATCATAGCTACCGCATGTTAGCAGCACCAGCAGTCGGGCGAAACACTTATACCGACCAATCAGTCGGGTTCTCCAGCGGCAATTTTGTCCACATCAGCGCAACGCCGGGCAGCCGGCTCAAGTTAGCCACACGAGGAGTCACGGCAAACATCACTCAGCAACACCAACAACAACAATCGGCGACGTCATCAGAACGATTGTCGGTTCAACCAGGACCTCCGATTTCGTCTACAACACAACCTCCAACAAGACATTAATGCCCGGCACAGTCAACACGAAGAGGACGAGCGCCGCCGACTGGAGGACGAGAACGAGCGCTTCGGCCTCCACCATGAGCGGTTCAACCGCCACGATCGGAGCCGGAGCCCTCATGAAGATGAAGGCGTTCCAGCTTTCACCCATGAGCTACAGGACGTCGACTAGCCGTCAGACTTCAAGCCTACGGGAATCGAGAAATACGACGGCAAAACCAACCCCGAATCCTGGCTCACCGTATATACTCTAGCAATCCGAGTTGCTGGAGGTGACCACAAAGCCATGGCTAACTACCTTCCGGTCGCCCTGGCCGACTCAGCGAGGACATGGCTAACAGGGCTCCTGAGGCGATCGATCAGTTCCTGGGGAGAACTCAAGGAGCGGTTCATCGCTAACTTCCAGGGGACCTACGAGAGGCCGTCTTCCGAGCACGATTTATACCAACTACACCAGAGGAAGAACAATTCTCTGTGCGAATTTATCAAGAGGTTCTCCGAGAAGCGCAACCAAATCCCAATGATCAAGGACGAGGTCGTCTTCGCCGCCTTCCGCAAGGGAGTAAATGATGCCCCGTTCATCGCGAAATTCACTTGGAAACCTCCATCTACTGTTAGGGCTCTCTTCGATATGGCAAATAAATACGCCAACTCGGCTGAGGTGGTCGCAGAGGCCCTCGACGAGAAGAAAGAGTCCCGGCAAAAGGACTAAAAGGTAAAAGCTAACAACAAGCCATCACAGAATAAGTCCGGCAGCCGCAAGCGGAAGTCGGACAATGAAGTGGCCAATGTGGAGCGCACTAGGTCGCGGCCCCCACGGAACAACGACTTCCAAAAAGTCATGAATGGGCCTTGCCCCTTCCACCCCAAGGGCAAGCACGCGGCCAAAGACTGCTTCATGCTCAAGAAGTTTGCTTTCGAGCAGGCTTCATCATCTGGCGCCGACAAGGACAAAGACAAGCCAGAGTCGGGCCTGGCCGATGATTTTTAGGATCCCCAAGCCGAGCTCAACCACATCTTCAGAGGGCCGTCTTCCTACGAGTCCAAGCAGAAGCAGAAGCTAACAGCACACGACGTCAACGCGGTCTCCACAGCAGACACCCCCAATATTTGCGTTGGTCAAAAACACCCATCACCTTCGACCGCGCAGATCACCCCGATTAGGTCTCACACCCAGGGCGCTACCCACTCGTCTTGGACCTGGTCGTCAAGAATATCAAGCTGAAGAAGGCCCTCATAGACGGAGGCAGCATGCTCAATATCCTCTTCGCCAAGACCCTGGATGAGATGAAAATCCCTCGTTCAGAACTGTGGCCGAGTACTGCGCCCTTCCATGGGATAATTCCCGGCCTGTCTTCAACACCCCTCAGGCAGATTACCTTGCCGGTCACTTTCGGCACGCGGGATAACTTCCACACAGAAAACATCTGCTTCGAGGTCGCCGCCTTCGAGACCACGTACCACGCGATACTCGGACAACCAGCGCTCACCAAATTCATGGCGATACCGCACTATACCTACATGGTGCTCAAAATGCCTGGGCCAGTGGGAGTCCTCTCCCTCCGTAGTGACGTCAAGAAAGCCTTCACCTGCGACAAGGAGAGCTGTGAGTTGGCTCAATCACAAGAGGCAGTAGTCGGATGCAACAGCATTCGGCAAGCCGCCACAACCGAAGTCGAGGATGATCAGGTTCCGGCCAAGAAAGCAGTGAAGTGAGGAATATCAGCGGATTCTGACACGAAGAAGATCCCCCTGGACCATTCCTACCCCTCCAAGACTGCTCTAGTCGGGACTAGACTCGACCCCAAATAGGAAGACACGCTCATCACCTTCCTCCAGGCCAACAAGGATATCTTTGCATGGAAACTGTCCGACATGCCGAGCGTACCAAGGGAGGTGATCGAGCACACCCTCAACATCAAGATAGATGCCAAGCCAGTCAACCAACGGCTACGGCGCTTCGCCCAAGACCGTAAAGATGCTATCTGGGAGGAGATAACCAAGCTTCTCGCAGCCGGGTTCATCAAAGAGGTCTATCACCCGGATTGGTTGGCAAACCCAATCCTGGTCCGGAAGAAAAACGGTAAATGGCGCATGTGCGTCAACTACACTGATCTCAACAAGGCGTGCCCCAAGGATCCATTTGGTCTACCCAGAATAGATAAAGTGGTGGATTCAACCGCAGGGTGCAAACTTCTCAGCTTTCTCGACTGTTACTCGGGATACCACCAAATCAGCCTGAAGGAGAAGGATTGCCTAAAGACGTCTTTTATCACACCGTTTGGAGCGTACTACTACATCACATGCCGTTCAGTTTGAAAAACGCTGGAGCAACGTATCAACGGGCCATTCAGCGGTGTCTACACACTCAGATCGGGCACAACGTGGAGGCCTACGTCGACGACGTGGTGATCAAGACCAAGTCCAGAAAAGACCTCATTGCTGACCTGGAAGAAACCTTCCAAAATCTTCGAAGATTCAAGATGAAGTTGAACCCGAAAAAGTGCACCTTCGGTGTGCCATCAGGAAAGCTACTCGGCTTCATCGTCTCGCATCGCGGCATCGAGGCCAACGTAGAGAAAGTCCATGCAATCATGAACATGGCACCCCCGACTAGCCAGAAGGACGTCCAGAAGCTGACAGGCTGCATGGCGGCACTCAGCCGGTTTATTTCCCGACTAGGCGAACGGGGCATGGACTCCCGAAGCCCAACAAGCCTTCGAAGACTTCAAAAAATTTCTCACATCACCACCTGTGCTGGTGTCACCAATGCCCCAAGAACCATTAATGCTGTATCTGGCGGCAACTACTCAGGTAGTCAGCACGGTGCTGGCGGTCGAGTGATCCGAATAGGGTCACATACAGAAGATTCAACGGCCAGTCTACTTTGTCAGTGAGGTCCTTGCTGACTCGAAGATGAGATATCCGCAGGTCCAGAAGCTGTTGTACGGCCTACTCATCACTGTCCGGAAGCTAGTGCATTATTTCCAAGCACATCAAGTCATGGTGGTCACATCGTATCCACTCAGGGATGTCCTGCATAATCACGAGGCCACCGGCCGAATGGCTAAATGGGCACTCGAGTTGATGGCGTTCGACATCACCTTTCAGCCACGGATAGCTATCAAATCACAAGCTCTAGCCAACTTCATGGCCAAGTGGACAGAAGTTCAAATGCCTACATCAACAGCGAAGCTAGAGTACTGGACAATGTACTTCGACGGTTCTCTACAGATCGGCAGTGCCGGGGCCGGCGTCGTACTGACGTCCCCTACCGGTGAAAAACTCAAGTACGTTCTCTAGATCCACTTCCCGGCTTCCCACAACATTGCCAAGTATGAGGCACTTATCCACGGGCTCCGCATTGCTATATCACTCGACATCCGCCTACTGGTTGTGCGAGGAGATTCTCAACTCGTGGTCAACCAAGTCATGAAAGACTGGACATGCCTCGACGACACAATGGCGGCATACTATCAGGAGGTCTGGAAGCTGGAAAACAAGTTCGACGGGCTGGAGATAACACATGTCCTACGACAATACAACGATGCTGTAGACGAATTGGCCAACATGGGATCTAAGCGAGAAGCGGTCCCGACAGGGATCTTTGTCAAGCAACTTATGGAGCCATTAGTCAAGAAGAAACCAGTGCTAGAGCAGTCGAGAGGCAAACCTACCCTGGCAACAGATAAAGTACTAAACATATGTCAAGACTGGTGGACTCCTGTTCTCAAATTCCTCCTGGACGATGAACTCCCAAAAGATCACAGTCAAGCCGAACAGATGAAACGTTAAAGCAAGAGTTTCCTAGTCGTCGGAGAAGACCTGTACTGATGAAGTGCATCCGGTGTCCTCATGCGCTGCGTCACCACCGAGGAGGGCAAGCAGATTCTGCAATCGATCCACTCGGGCATATGTGGCAACCATGCCGCATCCAAGACGATAGTCGGAAAGGCTTACCGGCAGGGATTTTTCTGGCCAACAGCAGTAATAGACACTAAAGACATTGTTCGCACATGCGAGGGTTGCCAATTCTACGTAAGACAAACCAATCTTCTAGCCCAAGAACTCCAAACAATCCCAATCTCTTGGCCCTTTGCAGTATGGGGGCTTGACATGGTCGGGCCCTTTAAGAAAGCGCCAGGAGGGTTCACACACTTGTTTGTCACAGTGGATAAATTCACGAAGTGGATTGAGGCAAAACCCGTTGCTACCATAACAACGGCACGGGCAAAGGACTTCATCATGAGTATATTATACCGATTCGGGGTCCCTAACTGCATCATCACGGACAACGGTACTTAGTTCACGGGCGGCATGTTTCAAGATTTCTGTGACGACTTTGGCATCAAGATCTGCTATGCGTCTGTGGCACACCCCCGGAGCAATGGGCAGGTTGAATGCGCCAATGGTATGGTATTACAAGGTATCAAGGCCAAGATATTCGACCGACTACAACCATATGCGGGCCGGTGGGTACAAGAGCTCCCATCTGTTGTCTGGTCTCTGAGAACCACTGTTAGTCGGGCAACAGGGCAATCCCCTTTCTTTCTGGTTTACGGTGCCGAGGCTATGCTACCAACTGAGTTAGAGTTTGGCTCTCCGCGAGTTTGGGCTTACTCAGAAGACACCTCAAATAATACCCAATTGGTCGAACTAGATCAGTTGAAAGAAGCAAGGGATATCGCAATAATCTAGTCGGCAAGGTATCTTCAAGGCCTGCGACGCTACCACAATCGCAATGTCCGTGGCCGCGCCTTTTTGGTCGGAGATCTCGTCTTGAGAAAAATACAAACCACCAAAGACAGGCATAAACTATCCCCAATATGGGAAGGGCCGTTCATTATAGTTGAGGTCACGTGGCCAGGCGCCTACTGACTGAAGACCAAAGACGGTGCCCTCATCAGCAACTCATGGAATATAGAACAGCTACATCTTTTCTATACCTGAGTTTTATACTTTTCCATGTGTACAAATTTTATTAAGTTCCTATAGACCAACTCGGCGCAGATTATAGAGTCGGGTAAAGCTAGTGACAACTAAGTAATAATTCAGAGCTTGACGGCATTGCACATGTATTTACACATGTCTTTACAAAAATTCATATACACCGATTGCATGATGGATTGTTTTTACATACCTAGGTCTCGGGTGATCACCTCTGTAGTCGGCCTCGCCTTGGCTATCAGCTCCAGTGCCTCCTCAGGTGTCGTCTCCTCGGCGAATCCCTCTCCGATGGCTTCAATGTCTGCCCTGGGGTAGATGGACTTGGTCATCGCCAGGGTTTGGGCCACGCCGACAACAGTACGCTCATCCGAGTACCTCTTTAGGATACTCGGTGCTTCGTTAAGGCGCGCCTACACTTGAGACACCGTGTTGGAGCTGGTTCCCACATGACAAGGATCCATCACGTCAAGGAGCCCTTTCACGGACTCGGCAAGGATCTCCCGTGACTCCTTGATGACCTTTATCTCCTCTACAAAAGCCTGGAATTGGATTTGGGCATTGGCTCTAGCAGCTGCCCGGGTTCAATAACAAGTAAACTTGTCAGGTAAACTGTAGACAAAGTACTTGATGGATTAGTTAAGATCATTGTCAGTGCAGAGACTTACTTTCGTAGTCGGCCTCCCACTTGGCTTTGGCCTTCTCCAGTTCAACCTTTTCCTTCTCGAGCTTGGCATTGGCCTTCTTCAAGTCGGCCTTCTCTTTCTCAAGCTCGGGCTTGGCCCTTGTCAAGTCGGCCTTGTCTTTTTCAAGCCTGGCCTTGGCTTCCTCAGCCTCCTTCAGCTGGACTTCTCCCTCTGTTCGGGTCTTCAGCTCGGCTTCGAGAGCTGCACATCAGAATAGTCAACCACTCAACATGGCAGTCAAGACACAACTGGGCAGTCAGAAAACAACACAGCTGGAGAAATATACTAAGGGATCAGTCAGGGAGATGTTCGGGAGACTTACTTCCAATCTTCTTGGCTTGGTCCCAATTTTCGTTCTTGAGCTGATTAGCGGCTTCCCTCAGCCAAGATTCCCTCTCCTGGTTGCGCCCTTCCACTTCGGCTTTTAAAGCCCAGAGCTGATCCAATTCTTGGAGCTAGGGGGCAACCCGGGTTAGGACCTCGTTCATCCTCTCTTAGCGGTCAACCATTTTCTGCTCGGGGAGAAACAGTGCGAAGCGGAGTCAATCGTCAGAACCCCCGTGCAAGGAGGACTACCAAGATTCCAATATGACAAAATTCATACCTTAATCCTTGGGACGCAGTGATTGCAGCGCAAAGCAAGTCTTCACGCTCCTTCTCCACCGCAACCTCGTCATGCTTGTAACTCCTCGCAGTTTCGTCGGGGGCCGTCCAGCAGAATGTCCTCGAGAACTTGCGGGGAGGGGCTTCAAGCCTGGGGAGATCTGATCTTTCTAAAGGTGGTGACGACAATGGCGACAAGGACAACGATGGGGTCTTGGCCCTCACCTCGGCAGCCTCCGAGGCCTCGGGGGCTGGCTTAGGGGCTAGAGCAATAGCTTCAACACTGGCCCCTTGGTCGGCCGGTGTTGGCGGCCCTGCAGTCGGGACGGTCTCAGTTTCTGCAACTGGGATTATCGCCAGCTCCACAGGTGTGCTTGCTGGCGCCGGCTCACCTAGGGCTGGCTCGATGACTAGAGTAGCCGGAGTGGTCTCCTTGAGATCAATATCGGCTCGTTTCCTGCACAACGGGTCAAACATCAAGACACTATCATACCGAACAAGATTTTCAGAAGACCCAGAGCAACCTACCTCTTGGAGAACTTAAGCCTCTGTCCGAGGGATCCGGAGGTCGGCACTGGAGGGCCGCTGGCTGTCGCGCCTGAGGACATGGTAGTCAGCAGTGGTGTTTCTATCCTGGTCGGCCCCGCTTGCGGTGTGGCTGGCTGGGGTCCCTGGGTACTCGGCGGCGCCATTCTTGGGCTCGATGTTACTGAGCCTGGCAGTGCTGGACTTGGCCTTGTACTTGGCGGCACTCGTATTGGGCTCGATGATGCTGAGCTCGACTGCGCTGGTCCCGGTCTAGGACTCGGCGGCCTAGGGGCTGTACCGGCAGTGTCTTTTATATTTAGACTCCTGGCTATGGCACTCGGCCTCATAACCTTCTTCTTGCCCTGATCTACAACAGGTCTCTTCCCCGCTCTCTTGAAGTCGGGCTGGGCAGCAGAAGGACTTCTCGGCCTCTTCTTCGATTTCGCGGCCGATAGCAGACGGGAGTCATCACCAAACTCCTTACATAACTACAAGTGGTTGAACAACATACATCACATCATGCTGAGTAATCATGGATATGCATCTACAGGCGTTCATCACAGATGAGTAGCAAAGATTACCTCTGGACGAGGGCATTTTCGGCTCTAAGCCGCAACAGAGCGCTCTGCATCTTCAGTTTCAACTACGCCACTGGAGAAATAACTGAACAGCACTTCGGTTACTTTGTGCTTGCTAGCCAGATCTTGGCTTTCCTAGTCTGGATCATCTCTCCCCCGGTAATCCCAGCAAAATTGGCTTCTCAATTTCAACGGCTGGATACGCCGGGTCAGGAAACGCCTGGCTACCTAGGGCCCGGTCAGACCGGTGCGCCTCAGCTTCTCCAATCTTTGAAGCAACTGATGCACCTGGCCCATCTCCTCAAAGGTTGGCACTAATGACCAATTGGATGAGACCGCCGAAGGAGAACCAGTAAATGGAGGCAAAGAAGGTTCCAGATCAGAACAGTAGAACCACTCATTATGCCAGCCTTTCAAGGAGGATTTCAAAGGAAGATTGATATAGATTCTCTTCATTTCACTTTGGAGTTGGATACCCGCCCCTCCAATCACCTGGACCTTGCTCTTGGAGGGCTGGGGTTTGATGTGGAACAAATGCCTAAAGAAGTTCAAATGGGGTTCCACACCCAAGAAACACTCGCAAAGAGTTACAAAAATAGAAATCTGCAAGACTGAGTTGGGATTCAAGTTCACCAACTCCAATCCGTAGAAGGCAAGAAGACGGCGGAGGAAGTCAGAAGATGGAAGAAATAGACCTCGGTCGAAAAAAGAGACGAAAACAACTGTCTCATTAGCTTGGGGCTCCGGAGCCGATTCACCTTCTGCCAGGCACCAATGGATGATATCGCGACTTTGCAGCTGCAGAGACTTCTCCAAGTTCTCCAGCTTGGACCGACCGCAGTCCGAAGTTGGCCATGCCTCATCCGATGCCCCCACCAAATCTGAAGCCCTCGGCATGGTTGGGGATGAGGAAATTTGGGGGAAAGGTCGTTGGGGGCTTGGAATGGACGAAGGAAGGTGGAATCGCCCGAGTTCTAGTGGGGAAGAGCAAACAATGGTGAACCCTAGCGGAGCGGGAGGTGAAATTTCGGCGCGGAAGCTGGAAGACGAAACGATTGGTGGATTGGAGAGAATGAAGGAATCTTTTCTCTCTCTCTCCGCCTTTTGTAGAGCCGTTTCTGATTCGTGGGCTTGGGCTTGCACAGTCGGTACTGGCCCACCAAGATATGAGTTTCTACAATAGCACGCTCAATATGGGCCGCTCACTGGCTGTGTTAAAATCACAGTGCTGGTGCTACTAACAGGAATCGATGAGGTAAACAGATATGCTTCATGAAGGCCTAATTGCTGAACACATTTGTTTGGGTATCTGCCTTATCCACTAGGTATTGAGGATATATCTTTACAAGGATCACTAGCTGGTCTTCATCAAAATTGGGGATGCAGGTATCTCTCAAATACACCTGACCACACAATGGATTTAATTTCATAAACTGGTACTCGGCCTACATGCTTGGCCAATAGTTGCCATGGCCAATATTATTCCAGCCGACATGACGCTGAAGAGTCTAGCTTCTGAGTAGTGCACTACTTGGGAAGGACTATAAATATTTCTTCCAACTGACATGATGCTGAGGAGTCTAACTTCCGAGTGGGACGCCACTTGGGAAAGACTTTAAACACCCCTTCCAGCTGATATGAAGCTGAAGAGTCCCATATACGAGTGGCATGCTACTCGGCAAAGACTATAAATCATATTCCGGTTGACATGATACCGAAGAGTCTCAAATACCAGTAGTATACTACTCGAGAAAGACTGCAAGGTTAAATATCTTTGACTTTATGTTTAATTGTTTTCACAATTAAGCACAAAGTCGGGGGCTACACCTAATAGGTGCGCCTATTCGGTGCACACTATTCATACTTCTAGATGGAGCCCTTCATAGCCTCGCTGCCAGCTGACATGAAGCAGGACTCGGGAAGAAGACGCCCTCGGACAAAGAGTACTCGGGAGCAATGCACTCAGGCAATCTTCACCATGGAGGATGAGCACTTGGCATCAGCTGTGACTCAACTATGAAGGTATCAGGGGCTGCTGTGGTGGCCATGGGTCCCGGGTACCTCATCACAAGCATATGGGCCACTCAGATAGAGGATGGGACTAGTCTTGTAATTAGAGATATAGTAGCACCCGGCAAACTTTGCCTTGTACGATAAGGAATATACAGTCCTAGTCAGGTAAATTGTATCTCTAAGAGGAGATCCCTTGGCCGTATCTGGCTGGGACTCCTACCTTGTACCCCTGTCCCCCAGTATATAAGGGGAGGTAGGGCGCTCCCTGAGGCCAGAAGATCATAGATCAACACAAATCCTCAAAGGAATAACATCACAACTGGACGTAGAGTATTACCTCACATTGAGGGCCTGAACCAGTATAAATCTCCCTATGTTCCTTTGCAATCCACCGAGTTTCCATCCGCTGGGTAGCCCCATATTCATATTGCTGGTGTAAAACATCGACAGCACTATTAAGCGGAAAATCTCAGGGTGTGATATTCACCGCCGCTTTAGCCACCGCTGGAGCTCACCACCACCTTTCTTGGAACCACCGGACTGCGAGGAAGCTAGGCCACCACCTCCTAGCCGCCGGAGACCGTCGAAAGCGCGCCGCCACCGAGGACCCAAACTCCTTAGCCGCTAAAAGCCCGCTACCAGTCACTCCTGTCACCATTCATTGTTGTTTTGCCCTTGGTAAGGATCGCCACAGTTCCCTCTATCTCGCAGTGCCCTCGTTGTGCTCTGCCAGCCGCCGACGTGGACGCCACGCTAGAGCCAGCTCGGCCGTGGGTCCGATCCAATCGGGATCAATATGAGCCGTTGATCGCCGCGATTAGATCCTAGTCGTCCGATCTAGCTTCGGTTAGATCTCAGCCACCCGATCCATCTTGAATCCAAGATCAATCTGAGCCGTCCTATCTTCCTCTCTCTGATCTGGGCCGGTGGATCTTTGTAAACCCCTCGGTGAACTCCGTCCACCTTGGACCCGAGCTCTCCTCTCTCTGATCTGTGGGCCCTAGGTGTCAGCCACCCTTGATCCAAGTGCTGACACCATAATTCCTTTTTCACAAATTAAAATAAATACTAAATGATGCAATAAATAGGTTTAATCTTTTTGTTTAGGCTTTAAAAGGATTAAAACTTCTAAAATTCATAACTAATTCATTTGAACTCCATTTGGGGTGATTCAACTTGCATAATTCTTTAAAAATCAAGATCTATCCATTAAATATATAATATTGTACCGCTGATGTGTGCTTATGTACTGTTTCTCTAGTTTTTGTTTATTGCCTTTAGCCACCGACGTTCCGGAAGAGTCTAGGTTTTGCGAGGAGAGTTCCGAAGCATTTGTAAAGCAGCAAGGCAAGTCACATAGATCCTTAACACCTTTGAGCATGCTGTACCTATGTTTTAAGCTATGTTTTTCCTTCAACTATGCATTTATTTTTACAGTGTCATTTAGAGGGAGAAACTATGATCTTTGATTATAGCCTCATTGTCTTGATTACCTGATATTCTACTTATGGGATTAATGTGACTAGCTAGCTCTAATTATTGGTTAGCTAGAATAATTGTAGGACCCTACTTAGCCATGCCTAGAAACTATAGTATAACTTATGGGCTATCACTTAAATATTGCTTACATTGTTAGATTCACATGAAATTATGATTCAGTTCACGACTGTGGTCGTGTGAGGTTAATTTAATGGTCAACTAAAACTTGATAAAATGGTGGGTTGTGAGCTCTGGGATTGTGGTTTGATGCTAGTGGTGCTCATGATACTTAAGGACCGGTTCACAGACTACTTGTTGCGAAGCAATACCCATACTAACCACAAGCTAGAATGGGTAATGGCAGGATTTAAAGTGTGCCGAATTCAATAGGAGGTACCAGGGCTTTGATTGTGGCTGATATAAGTCCACACATGGCAGTTGGTAAGTCCATGAGTTCGAGCATCGAGCCGTCTTGCGGGAAGGCACTTGATGCGGGTTACATGGATAATCTTGTCACAACTCCTTTCCGAGGTACCATGGTGGTATTGAGGCACATGGTAACGTGTTGTGGGGTTGTGTCGTGTGGGTAAATTGGTACATCTCTAGCCAGAGTAAAACTGTTCGAATAGCCATGCCCGCGGTTAATGGGCGGCCTAGCAATGTTTTTCGTGATTAGTCCCACACTACTTTACATTAATAATGGATTATGGAATATGGTTAGCTCTAGGTTGGGGCAGTGGTTGGGCCTGTATCGCTTTGGAGAGCGGTATAGTGTTGGTTAATGTTTATTAATGATTACTTGTTTTATTACTTTCATAAATGTTTTATTAAATGTTGTTTATGCAAATGGAGCCCTATTATGCCATCTTTTGGATATCTGTGCACTTGCATATTTACTATGTGGCTTGCGGAGTATTTCATGTACTCACCTTGCAATCAACAATCATCATCAGAGGAGTACTTCAGCGAGGAGGATTTCTTGGAGGACTAAGCAAAAGCCGGGTCAAGCGCTTGTGGACTGGGAGTCGTCATGTCATCCGTAGTTTAATTCCGTTGCTTAGATTTCTTTTATTTTGAGAGGTGCCATTCGCCTCTATAATAGATACATTCGATTATGTAAGACATTTACTTTGGTATCAACTATGTTATTTATGTGCCTCGGTTGATTCTTGGACGAGGATTTACGCACAATAAATCACCCGAATTTTGGATGGAAATTCCGAATGTGACAAGTTGGTATTAGAGCCACCTTGACCGTAGGATAAGGCCCTTGGTACCCCTAAGAGCCTTCTGGAAAAGATTTGAAAATTTAAATTGTCCTCTCCTCTTTTCTCTTTTAGATTAGGAAAGTTAACGGTACATGAAAATAAAATTTTGTTAACTTTCCTACCCAAAAGTAAAATATCCCAGTAAAATCTCCATTGTTTATTTGCGCAATTTTTCTTTTAGTATTCCATTCAATGAATTACAACTGTACATCCATTACGGTACTGATTATGATCATTTAATTCTACATTCCTTTTATCAACCCAAAAAAGGGAAAAAACCTTTGAGTTTATGGTATTTAAATTTACTCTTAATTTCCTATTTTAAATTTTATTACCCCTCTTTTTCTCTTTTATTTAAATCAAACTTGTTCTGTTAACTTAGTTAAAAACATTAAACTCCCTTTCATGCTCTATAGATGTCAAACCATGAGCCTATGCATTTGTTTGGAGTTGGAGGTTTCCTCAAGGAGCTGCATGATATGGCCTTCGCCATAGGTTTCAATCCAGCCCCTGAGTACAAACAAGTCACCCACAACCCATGTGAAGGGAAGTGTCGTGTTCATTTGACGGTTTCAAGTGAGCATAAAGGAGTCCCGTCCATGATCTTCGAAGCCGGAGGAAGGAATTACGAGCATGCATGTCAAGAAGTGGCATTGGTGGCCATTGGGGAACTCTGACATCACTACGCCGTTCACTTGAGGGACACCGCCTACCACTACCATCCGTCCAGAACCCACAATGACGAGAATAGCAGCTACTAGAGTCCTGAGACAGAGAACAGTGCTACTACACAACGCTTAGTGAGGATGCTAAGTGCCATGGACAACGCTCGTGTGGATGTGGTGATTGCAGCTCATGAACAGGAGAACGAGAACCGCACCAAGATCTGAAGGTTGCAAAACAGGCTGGATCGTTTGAAGAGGGAGTTGGCACTAGCAAAAGGAGAAGCACCCTGTCACACCCTGAGTTTCCCCTTAAATATAGCCACACAAAATATACCTAAGAAAATATTCCAAGAAAATAATTTAAATTGGCCAATTGAATTAATTAAATGTGAAAATGCAAAATAATAAATTATCATGGCTGGGAATATTTTTCTTATATTCTCCTTGCCAAAATACACTAACAGAATTTTTACTGGAATTTTTAGAGCACTGGAAGTATTTTTAATAAATCAAAAACTCTTATCAAAATTAAAAGAACACTGGAAATCCTTTTTTCCTTTCCTTTCTCTTCTTCCTTTTTCGTTTCTTTTCCCTGCCGCTGGCCCAGCACTGTGCTGGCCTGCTTACACGGCCTACATGCCCATGCGTCCCTCACCCTCTTTCGCCGCCAGCCGGGCCCCTCCTGTCGGTCGCTCTCCCCGCGCTGCTCCCCTCACCCCTCTCGCTGACATGTGGGCCCAGGGCCCCACACATTAGCTTCGTCCTCAACCTCCGGCTGAATCGGCCGGAGGGGATCGAGCCGCCCCGTCCATTAGATTATGCCGTTCCTGCTCCCCCACGCCTCGGCCCTTGATTCAAAAGCTGCGGACCAAGTCCCTGCCCGTTTACCCCACCTTCTCTGCCCCTCTCGCCCACGACCGTGGTTGAATCGCACCCACTAGCCACCATGGCCGCCGCCCTCAATTTTGTGAAATTTGGCCAACTTGGCCACGATCTCTCCAGCCCGAGTCCTTAAAAACCTTCACTGTCCTCCCCTCTCACTTCCCCTCAGTTGCCCACGCCTGCTGAGTACCCAAAGCCCCTTCGTGCCGAGCTCCCAAATCGCCGCCGAGCTCCACCGACTCCAGTCGCACGTTGCCATAGCTACAACCATCGCCAACTACCGCGATCGTGCTCGCTAGCTTCACCGCACCCCGCTACGTCTTGTCCTGTAGTCAGCTGCCTTAGATTTCTGCCGGAACTCCATCCTCTCCATCATCCCCTTTCGGTAAGCCTCTCCGCCGGCAATCGGTCGTGGATTTCCATCGACCTACTTGGTCTTTTTCTCTCCTAACACGTTTAACACCTTTGCCAGGTCCTCCCACACCTAGTTCATGTCTTCGTCGTCGCCTTGAACCACCGGAACCCTGTCTGCGTTGGCATCCCGAACCTTGGCCGCCGCCAACTCCCTCTGTTCGCTGTCATTCGCTACTCTCCATCGGTCGCCGCACCTCGGTGAGCACTCGGCTGCATTCCTCATCTCCTTCGCTGCTCGCTGCTGCCCTCCACCACGCTGGATGGTCACCGGCAGTGACCATCGGGCCGCATGCATTGTCGCCGCGCTGCGCACCGGCGGGACTCGTTCCTGACTAGGTCTGAGCCGTTCGATCTACCTCGGCAGATCGAGGCTGCTCGTGTACCTATGTCCGCGGCCGCTGCACGCGCGTGGACTCCGTCCACCATTCACCGTCCTCTTATGCGCCACTGATACATGGGTCCCGCCTATCGGCGCCGGTTCCCCGTGGTCCGCTGACGCATTAAACCCTGGTCAATGTGTAATAAATCGTTTAGAAATTAATTTTGTATAGGAAATCATGATAAAACTTCAAAAATTCATAACTAATTCATTCGAACTCCAATTAACTCCATTCAAATTTTATTAAATCTAGAAAAATGCCAAGAATTTATTAAAAATATTTCCAGCTCATGTTTGGCTACCCTCGTATACTGTTTTTAATTGTTTGTGCATTGTCTGTATTAGAATCCGACGCAGTTGACTCTCTCGTGTACTATGAGGTCATAGCCGAGTACGTAGAGCCAGAGTAAGGCAAGTCACACTGCAATCTTGATCATTTTGTACCTAATTTTTGCTAAAATGTTTTGTTTATTAAAATAAACATGCATGTTTTTATTATTTCATGTGGTATGGATTATGACCTTTATACAAATAAGATTATGCCTTAGCTGTTGAACCTTGTTCCTTGACACTTGGGTAACAACAGGATTAGAGTATTATTCTTAGGATGCTTAGCCATACTTAGAAACTATTAGTTCACCTGGGAATTAAATATTATCATTTACATTCATGACTCGACTCTATGTCGGGAAATGTAACATTGGACATATTACTATTAAATTCCTAAAATTTGACCCAAATGGTGGGCTGCAGGTGCAAGGTTTTGCTAGTCGCACCCATGGCAATTAAGGACCGGTTTGTGGGAACCCCTTGGGCAATTACTCGTACTTTCCACAAGCCAGCGTGGGCAACGGCTGGGCTTGTAGCGTCTCTTCTCCCTTTCCTAGGCACCAATGGTGAGGATGGGCGTGATGGAGTTGGGTTGGCCTGGGGTAGGGTTGATCGGCTTCTAGATCCATTGTGGCACAAGGGGGGGTAGCCTGGCTGATGTGGTGTGTCCTGGCGGCAAGTGCAACCTCAGCGTGGTGTGGATGGTTTGGGAGAGGTTGCGTGAATGGTCCTGTCACAGCCTCTCACGGGGTGTCATGGTGATACGCCGGCACATGGGAACGTGTGTGGGGCTATGTCTTGTGGGTACAGCTGTACACCTTTGATCAAAGTAAATCTATTCGAATAACCATGCCCGTGGTTATGGGCATATTGGTCAAGACTCACCGTGATTAGTCTCACCCTTACTTAATTAACTTGATTTAATAGAAATGGTACAGTTCAGGTGGATGGTTGGGCCTGTTTAACGTGGTGTAACGTTAATCAGTGGAGGATTAATATTGTTCAATTAATCAACTATTTTACTATTTGCAAACTACTACTGTTTGCAATTGCTTTTACGCAAATAAACCATGAGCCTATCTTTGATTCCCTTGCATGGCGCATATTTGCGGGTGTGATTTGTTGAGTACTGTGGGTGGTACTCAGTCTTGCTCCTTTTTCCCCCTCTCAGTGGTGGAGTGCCTGTCCAACGAGAATCAGCAGGAGAACTAGGCTGGCTCTGCTGTCAAGATGCCTGTGGAATGGAAGCCTATGCTTGGCTCGTTGAATATAAACATTTTTTAAGACAATTTTACTCTATTCGTAAGACACACTCTGTATGGCAACTTGTTTTGTGTACCCTGGCTTTCGTAGATAGGGATTTAATACATAGGGATGTTCAGAATTCGGGTTACAAATTTCTGGGCATCACAAAATTGGTATCAGAGCCGAACTTGACCGTAGGACCAACCAAATGTAAGCCTTAAGAGCCCTCTGAAATTCTCATTTGCATATGCTTCTTGCACTTGGAGTTATTACGGGAAAAGTGGGAATTTGTTCTCGGAATGGGATAAAATCTTGACCTTTTAATTGACTGAAATTTTTGGAGTCAGGTAAAGTTTTGAGTGGAAATTTTATTCAAGGGTTATGGCATAGGTGTCCAAATTTTGGGAAAACATTGGTTACTCGGGCTGATGTATGATTTAAGGCATGCATAAAATATTTCTACTGGCTTTGCAATTATTATTTAAAATTTATTCGGTACTATTTGGTTCTGCTGTATTATTCCATCGGTCCCAAGTTTACATACAAAATTATTTCATGCATAAAATTTTTTTATTTCCAAATTATTTACCACTCACTCTATTTGGATCTGAACATACATTGATTCTCCCTCCTTGCCTTCTATAGATGGACAGTCTTCCCAACCAACATGGTGCAAACATGGGTGGATTCATTGAAGAGCTTCGTATGATGAGCTTCACTTTGGGGTACAGCCACGCCCCGGAGTATACCGCAGTGGAGCCCATGGTGAGCTCCCACACCAGGTTCGCTTGGAGCTGCCAGGCGAAAGGTAACTCCTACCAGCCATGGAGGTTGAGATCGGCGGGCGTACCTATGATCACGCCTGCCAGCAGGCGGCTTTTTGTTTGATCAGAGAGCTATGCCAGAGGAACCATCCTACCCTCCGCACCACTGCCTATCGCTACCTCCCCAGCCGGGCTCACTACCAGGTCTACAGCACCTTCCAACCGGCTGACAATGAGAATGATAGCACCATCGTCCACATGAGGCGGGCGATGTGGGCCATGGACTACATGCACGCCAACTGGGTGTGTGCAGCCCACGACAGGGAGGATGCCAACCGGATGACCATCATTGGTCTTCAGAACTAGATAGACCGTCTAAAGAAGGAGGTCGCAGAGTTGAAGGGGCAGCCGCCACCCGGTTGGGCCAGGATTCGTCTGACCCTGAGGAAGAGGACCCTTCCTCTAGTGCGTGTTTAGTTGGCCCCCAGGAACGGACCAGACGCACCGCCAGCTCCACCAGCACCAGCAGCGCCAGCATGCACTCCAGCTCCAGCACCGGCACCACCACCAACAGGCGGCATGATCAACGCATCATCGAGTGACGGTAGCTCTCAGGGAGGCACTAGCATCCACGGGGGCTTCACTTCCACCGATGACAGTAGCTCCCTCAGTGGATCCTGCACCCACAGCGAGGCCAGTTCATCGGCTTACGGTAGTGAGGACTACGTGGGTGGATCTAGGAGCTGCACCAACGATGAGGTAGGCGACGAGCAGGAGTTGGAGTACAACTCGGACGACCGCAGGAGCCACTTAGAGCACTAGGCGCGCCATCCTTAGTTTTCATCGTTTTCCTTAGTTTGATTTCTTGATTAGTTGTAATGTTTGAATGTTTGCTTGGGGTTAGTTGGTGGCATACCGTCTATTGTGGTGTGTCTACCTTAATTAGGAGTTGAACTGGTTTATCCTCATGACTCCAACTATGAATTTTAGTTAATTTAATTCAGACACTTAATTATCACTCTGGTTTCTGAGCCACTTGTTTTTCTCCTTCCCTTCCACTGCTATCCCCTTCAGATGGTGAACACAAGGAATGGTAACCGCGCTGCCAGTGACACCAGCGCTACCAACCAGTAGGGTGGAGCACCCCAGAACCCCGAAGCTCCCAATCACATGCCACCTCTGCTATCGAAGAACCCAATGCTTGCACAGGTTCTGGCGAACCAGAACTAGATGTTGGCAATCATGCTACAGCAGATGTAGCAAAACAATCTGCAGCAGCACCACCAGCAACCTCACATCCCATCCATCGCTCCTCAGTCAAAGCTGCCTAAGTTCTTGAGGGTTAGGCCACCAACCTTCTCTAGCACCACCAACCCCATGGACAACAACGACTGGTTGTTGGCAATCGAGAAGAAGCTCAATCTCCTCTAGTGCAATGATCAGGAAAAGGTAGCTTTTACAACACACTAGCTCCAAGGTCCTGCATCACCTTGGTGGGACAACTTCCTTGTGACCTATACTGCTACCACCGAGGTCACCTGGGCAGAATTCTGCCACAACTTCTGGAAGTCTCAAATTCTGGTAGGAATCATGGCATAGAAGAAGAGGGAGTTTAGAGATTTGGTCCAAGGGAACAGGACTGTCATGGAGTACCTCCATGAATTCAACCGCTTGGTGTGCTATGCGCCCGAGGATGTCCTCACTGATGCGGAGAGACAGGAGAAGTTCCTGGATGGATTGGACGACGAGTTGACCAACCAGCTTGTCGATGTTTTACACCAGCAATACAACTATAGGGCTACTCGGCGAGGGGAAACTCGATGGATTGCAGAGGAACACAGAGAGATTTTATACTGGTTTAGGCCCTCGATGTGAGGTAATACCCTATGTCTAGTTGTGGTGTTATTCCTCTGAGGAGTTGTGTCGATTAATGATCTCGTGATCTCGTGTCCCTTGAGGGGCGCCCTACCTCCCCTTATATACTAGGGGGCAGGGGTATAGGATAAGGATCCCAGCCGGATATGGCCAAGGGATTTTCTTCTTAGAGATAGAAACTTATCCGACTAAGACTATGTTTTCCTTATCGTACAAGGCAAAGTCTGCCGGGTGCTATCTTATCTCTAACTACATGATTCGGCCCATCCTCTATCCGAGTAGCCCATATGCTGGTGGTGAGGTACCCGGGGCCCATGGCCTCCACAGTAGCCCCTAAGACCTTCATAGTTGAGTCACAGCTGATGTCGAGTGCTCATCCTCCACGGTGAAGATTGCCCAAGTGCGATGCTCCCGAGTACTCTTTGTTCGAGTGAGCCTTCTTCCCGAGTCCTACTTCATGTCTGCTAGTAACGAGGCTATGAAGGGCTTCATGTAGATGTATGAATAGTGTGCACCGAATAGGCGCACCTATGAGGTGTAGCCCCCGACTTTGTGCTTAATTGTGAAGACAATTAAACATAAAGTCAAAGATCTTTAACCTGATAGTATTTCCCGAGTAGTATACTACTGGTATATGAGACTCTTCGGTATCATGTCAACGGAATAAACTTTATAGTCTTGCCGAGTAGGGAACTACTCATATGTAGGACTCCTCCACTTCGTGTCAGTCGGAATGCGTGTCTATAGTCTTGCCGAGTAGGATGCTACTCGTATATAGGACTCTTTAGCTTCTTATCAGCTGGAAATTGGGTTTATAGTCTTTCCCGAGTGGCGTCCCGCCCAGAAGTTAGACTCCTCCGCATCATGTCAGTGGGAATGAGAAATTTATAGTCTCTCCCAAGTAGTGCACTACTCGAAAGTTAGACTCTTCAGAGTCATATCGGCTGGAATAATGTTGCTCATGGCAACTGATGGCCACGCATGTAGGCCGAGTACCACTTTATGAAAATAAATCCACGGCGTGGTCAGGTGTACTCGAGAAAGATACCTGCATCCCCAATTTTAATGAAGACCAACTTATGATCCTTATAAGGATATATCCTCGAGACCTGGTGGATAAAACAGATACCCAAACATATATGTTTAGCAGTTAGGCCCTCATGAAGCATACCTGTTTTCCTCATCCGTTCTTGTTGGTAGCACCAGCACTGTGATTTCAACACAGCCCGCTAGCGGCCCATTATGAGCGTGCTACTGTAGGAACTCATATCTTGGTGGCCCAATACCGACTATGTAGGCCCAAGCCCGTTAGTTGGTATTGGCTATATAAAAAGCGGGGAGAGAGAAAAAGATTCCTTCATCTTCCCCAAATCAGCCAATCGCTTCGTCTTCCGCTTCCGAGCCCAATTTTTCGCCTCCTGCTCAGCTAGGGTTAGCTGCTGCTACTGTTCCCCGCTCGAACTCGGGTGATTCCAGTCCTCTTCGTTTGTTCCAAGCCCCAATCGCTTTTCCCTCAAATCTCTCCACCCCCAACCATGTCGAAAGCTTCGGATCCTGTGGGTGCGCCGAGGAATGCCTGGCCGACTTCGGATTGCGGCTCGGTGAAACTAAAGCTACTAGAGAGTCAATTGAAGTTGCCAAGCCAAGAGGTGATCCGTTGGCAGTTGGCTCAGGGTGAGTCGGTCCCAAATCCCCAATCTGGCGAAACAGTAGTTTTTGCCTCTTTTTTCGATCGGGGTTTGTGCCTTCCCTCTTCTGCGTTCTTCCACCGCATCCTTGACTTCTATGGGTTGGAGTTGGTGAATTTGAATCCCAACTCGATTCTTCAAATCTCCATATTTGTTACTCTCTGCGAGTGCTTTTTGGGTGTGGAGCCCCATTTTAATTTCTTTAGGCATCTGTTCCACATCAAACCCCAGCCCTCCAAGAATAATATCAATGTGATTGGGGGGGCTGGTCTCCAGTTGAGCAGTGACGGGAAGAAAACATATCTTGATCTCCCCTTGAAATCTTCCTTGAAAGGATGGCACAAGGAGTGGTTCTATTGCACAGATCTGGCTCCTTCCTAGCGTCCATTCACCGGCTTGCCACCGGTAGTTTCACCAAATTGGTCAGCAAATCCAACCTTTGAGGAGATGAGCCAGGTGCATCAATTGTTGAGAAAATTAGATAAGCTTAAGGAAGCTGGCCTGACTGGGCCTTGGGTGGCTTGGCGTTTCCTGACTCGGCGCATCTAGCTGCTGAAGCTGAGGAGCGCGTTCGGCTGGGATTTTCAGGGCAAATATGATCCTGACCGAGTAAGCCATGAGTCGGCTGACCAATACAAGGTGACCGAGTCCCCATTTGGTTACTTCTCCGAGGGGGTGATCGAGACCGAAGACGATAAACGCCGGACCGCGGCTTATAGCTTCCTTCGGCCCCGTCCCAAGGTAATCTTTGTCCTTCTTCTGTGACGAATGCCTGTGGGCTTGTATCTGCGATTGCCCAGCATTGTGTGATGTACTTTGTTGATTCGTCTGTAGTGGTGCGAGGAGTTCGATGAGGACTCCCGCCTGTTGTCAGCTGTTAAACCGAAGAAGAGGCCGAGGAGCCCCCCTGCTGCCCAACGTGACTCCAAGAGAGCGGGGAAAAGGCCTGTTCTATACGGGGCGAGGGGGCCATGACACTGCGTGCCGTGGTAGGAGGTCTGAAGATAAAGGACACCGCCGCCGTGGCACCCAAGCAATCAAGTCCCAGGTTGGGACCAGTACGGCCGAGCTCGACATTGCCAAGCCCGGCAAAACCACTGCCGAGTACACGGTCCGAGCAGGCGCCGCCAAGCACACAGGTGCCCAAGTCGGCCACTCCCCCAACAGGGCCGCCTCCAGTTGCCACGCCACCACCGACTACTTCGCCGACCAGGCCGACAACCAGGCGTAGCGCTCCGCCGAGACCCAGATCGCCCAGCGGGAAACTCAAGTTCTCCAAGAGGTAAGCTACTCTGGATCTTCTGAGATTCTTGTCTGTTGCAATAGTATTTTGATGTCTGTTTTGCCATGCAGGAAACATGCTGATATTGATCTCAAGGAGACCGCTCTGACCGCGCCCCTTGAAGAGCCCGCCCCAGTTGAGTCGACGCCCACGAGCACACCCGCTGAGCCGGTGGCCATCCTAGTCACGGAGACCGAGGTGGTCCCGACTGCAAGGCCGCTGGTGCCGCCCGACCAAGGGGCGGTTACTGAGGTTGCTGCCCTAGCCCCTGAGTCAACGCCCGCTGCCGAGGCTATTGTCGGAGCCCCCAAGTTGAGCCCCGAGACTGCAGGGGACGCCGGCGTGGGGGCCAGGACCCCGTCGCCGTCATGGTCGTCGTCGTCGTCGTCGTCGCCGCCGCCGGAGATCCCAAACCTTCCTCGGATTGAAGCTCCTCCGCGTAGGTTCCCCCGGACATTCACCTGAACGGCGCCTGATGGAACCGCGAGGAGGTTCAAGCTCAATGAGGCTGTGGCGAAAAGGGAATGCGAAAGCTTGCTCTGCGCCGCCATTGCCGAGTCCCAGGGGGTTCGGGTATGATTCTTGCGATGGAGTCCTGGTGGTCTTCCTGTTCTAATGTCTGACTCCGCTCTTGAGTTGTTCTCTCCCTGAGCAAAAGCTTGTTGATCGTAATGAGGAGATGACCGAGATCCTGATCGAAATGGCCCCCATCTCGTGGAATTAGAGCAGCTCCAGGCGTTGAAGGCCGAGATGGAGGAGCGCCATGCGGGGAGGGAAGCCTAGCTAAAGGATGCTGCCACCCAGCTCAGGGATGAAACTTGGGCCCAAGCCGGGAAGATTAGAGGTAAATCCCCCGAATGCGTCTTCCCGACTGAACCTGTGATGTATTTCTCCAGCTGCGTTGTTCTCGACTGCCCAGTTGTGTCATGGCTGCAAGGTTGAGTTCTTGACTAATCTGTCGTGCAGCCCTCGAAGCCGAGTTAAAGACCCGAACAGAGAGGGAAGCCTAGCTAAAAGAGGCCGAGGAAGCCAAGGCCAAGCTTGAAAAGGACAAGGCCAACCTGACAAAGGCCAATGCCGAGCTCGAACGGGAGAAGGCCAAGTGAAAAGAGGCCACCATCAAGCTCGGCAAAGAAAAAGCTAGACTAGAGAAGACCGTGGCCGAGTGGGAGGCTGATTACGCGAGTAAGTCTCCGTCTCGACAATGATCTTAACCAATCCTTTAATCATTCCATCTGCAGCCGTGCCTAACAAGTTTACTTGTTGGTGGACCCGGGCAGACCTCAGAGCCAATGCCCAGGCCCAATATCGGGTTTATACAAAGGAGATAAGGGTTATCAGGGAGTCAAGGGAGGCCCTCGTCGGGTCTGTGAAAGGGTTCCTTGATCTGATGGATCCCCGCCCCGTGGCAACCAGCTACAGCCGAATCCCCCAAGTGGAGGCGCGTCTTGAGGATGCACCGAGTGCCCTGAAGAGATACTCGGATGAGCATGTCATTGCCGGCGCGGCCCAGACCCTGGCGATGACCAAATCAATCTACCCGAGGGCAGACATTGAAGCCATCAGGGAGGGATTTGCCGAGGAGACAACGCCCGAGGAGGCGCTAGAGCTGATAGCCCGGGTGAGGCCAACTGCTGAGATAATCACCCGAGACCTGGGTCTGTAAGAGCAACATATCATGTAGTCGGTATGTATAAACTTTTGTGGAAAACATGTGTAAATATATGTGCAATGCCGCCAAGCTTTGAATTATTACTCAGTTGTCATTAGCTTTACTTGACTGTGTAGTCTATGCCGAGTTAGTCTGTCGGAACTTAATAAAATGTTCAATGTAAGAAACTGTACTCGGGCAAACGTGATAGTCGTAGTAAGGCTTCATAACTGGAGTAGGACAGGCTCGTATATTATTGACAAAACACATATAATACATGCAGCCCCCGACTCACTACTCGGTAGTGAGTCAGAGAAACCGTACACATGAGAAAGTATAAAGCTCAGGTATAGAAAGGACGTAGCTATTCTATATTCCATGAGTTGCTGATAAGGGCACCGTCTTCGGTCTTCAGTCGGTAGGCGCCTGGCCACGTGACCTCGGCTATAATGAATGGCCCTTCCCAGATTGGGGATAATTTGTGCCTGTCTTTGGTGGTTTGTATTTTCCTCAAGATGAGATCCCCGACCAAAAAGGCACGGCCACGGACATTGTGATTGTGGTAGCGACGCATTCCTTAAAGATACCTTGCCGACTGGATTGTTGCGATGTCCCTTGCTTCTTCCAACTGATCTAGCTCGACCAATCAGGTATTGTTTGAGACGTCTTCTGAGTAAGTTCGGACTCGCGGAGAGCCGAACTGTAACTCTGTCGGTAGCATAGCCTCGGCACCGTAGACCAGAAAGAAAGGGGATTGCCCATGTAACGCCCAAGTTTCCGGGCCGTTAAAAAAACTATTTTGGTAAAAACCCTAATTTTAAAAATTTTGGTTCTTTGAGTGTGCTTAAGGACTAAGTGTCGTAGGTCTCAAATCAAAGCCTCCCTTGGAACCCTAAAACCTTGGTCCCAAACTCCCTCCTAAAATCCGAGACTCGAATTTTGCAATTTGACTGTCTCTCTCTAAAATTCCTCAGAAAATCCAAAATCAAATACCTCCCGAAAATTCTCTATACTCGGGTTCGAATTTTGCAATTCGAAGCCCTCCAACGAAATCCTTCGAAAGTCGCCTTTAAAGCCCTTCATCAAAATCTCTTTATTTTTGCCCTTCTTAAAATTCAGATTCCATTGAAAACTCCCTTCCCGAAATTTGCCAGATATTTATATATTCCTAAAATCCTCAAATCCCAAATTGTCCCTTAAAAACACTCTCCCTAGACCTCCCTTCAAATATATATATGTGTGTGTACATATATGCATATATATAAATTCGAGTCTCTCTGCAAAAATTCTCTTGAATTTATTCTCCGAGAAATCAAGCATAAAATCCCAAGTACCCTTTCAATTCTCCAAAAAAAAATCCCTATCCAATTCTTCCATATATATATATATATATATATATATTATCCAAACAAATATCCCAACCACAGCAATACAATTTCCTCCTCAAAAATCTCTATAATTTTTGTGATCCAAAATATCAAATTTTGGATGAAAGTCCTCGTTGGAAATCTTCAAAAATCCTCCTAAATAAATCCCTGAGAAAATACCAAGAATCACTGTTCCTCCAAGCCATCCTCTTCCCCATCTCAGCCCAATCCGGATCAGCCCAGCCGTGGCCCCTGCCTCCCTCCGCACGCCCTGGTGAGCGGACCCCACCGGCCAGGAGCGCTCCGCGCACAGCCGCTCGCAAGCGCGACACGCGCCTCGGCCTTGGGCCCGCCTGTCAGTACCTGCGTGTGGACACCGACGCACGCACGCGCCTGTGCTGGCAAGCGGGACCCACTCGTCAGAACCATCTTCTTCCTCCGCTCTCTCTCTGTTTCTCTCTCCCTCTCTCGATTCTTCTCAGTTTCTCTCGACCTCTCTCTCTGCTCTCTCTGTCCCGCGCTGAACCGGCCTGTCGTGCGGTGCGCCATCATCACCTCGAGCCCTGCGGTCAGTCGGCACCATCGTCGTCTCCTCGCCACTCTAGGTCTCCTCTCTTCTCTCTCTCTCTCGAACTCTCTCGGCCCCACCCCGACACCGGCCGCCATGCCCATTCCTCCTTGCCTCCCTCCGCTCTGAGGTCAGCCCGCGCGTCCCATCGCCATACCCCTCTGCCTCTCTTCCCTCTCTCTCGCGGCTGCCCGAGGAGGCATGATGACGCCGGCCACAGAGGTTGGGCAGCCCCGCCATCCCAAGCCCCGCGCCCTGACCAGAGCCTTATCCCGTGAGCTCCACCTCCTCTCTCTCCCTTGTCGCCTAGCACCGTGCTGCGCCTATAAATCCCACCCCACCCCGCCATTGCTCCAACTCGAGCTCAAGCTTTTCTCTCTCCGCCGACTAACCTAGCCGCTCGGACCCGCCCAAATACCACCATTCCCGAGCCCAATCAACCGAACCAACCTTATTGCCGAGTTCCCCAGTGTCACGCGGCTTCGCCCATACCCTCAATTCCGCCCGAGCGCCGCCGTGGGGAAAAGCCCCAATTCGGCCGCCGCCGCGCCGCCATCACCGCCGTTTCACCACAGCCGCCATCCGTTTGAGTCTTCCCCGGTGAGCCTCTCCCCTAACCCTCTTTTCCTCCCAAAGTCCGAGCCAAAATGCCTCTGCCTAGGCTCGCCGTCGATGCTCCGCCGCCGCCAAGCACCATCCTCTCTCGCCGCCGCCACTGGATGCCGTCGCCCGCCGCCGTCGACTGCCCCTCCGGCAAATTTGAGCCGTTCACCATCTTCAGCATCGCCCCCTCATCCCATTTCCGTAGTCCGCCACCCCTCCCTCGCCGCCGTTCACCAGCGTCCCCTCGGCCGCCGTGCGCCGTCGATCTCTTGCCGGCCGGTTCCTGTACCTAATCCGGCACCCCCTCCCTCTCTCGGTCTCTGACTAATGGGACTAGACATTCAACCCCACCGACAAGTGGGTCCACAAGATTAATCCCTAATCACTCTTACAAGTGGGACCGTCCCTTAAGTGCACAGTACTATCTCCTTTTCACTGTCATATAGGCGCCATTTAATCCTCTCCAATTAACCCTGAGTCAATGACATATGGGCCCCTTTTATATTTAATCCTTCTAGTCTCTGACAAGTGGACCACCACCCCTTCCATTTCCATCTCTTCCATGTGGGCCCGACCCAATTATATATCCCTTCCCACCCATTTTGTCTCACCTCCATGTGGGCCCCTCCCATTCCTCTCTCCTCTCTAGGCCTATGACATGTGGGCCATTGTCTCTTTCTCTGTGCCAATGACAGTGGGCCAGCCCTTCATCTATCTCCTCTGCCACTGTTCAAAGGCCCCACCTATCAACCTATTTCCCAAAATAATCCTTTTCCCGATAATTCATTTCTTTTTCCATAAAAATCCCTAGAACTTCCAAAAATCATATCTTCTAAACGTAACTCCGATTGAGCCCGTTCAAGTCTCTAAATTTTTCTAAAAATGAGATCTACCTCATGGCACTATTAGTTATTAATAATAGTATATTCTTTCTAGGGTTTTGTGTGTTTTTCTCTCGTTTCACGCGTAGTCGACGCGTCGGAAATTCGTCGGACATCGGATTTTCGCGAGGATTCGAATACGAAGTCTGAGGCAAGTCACTCCTTGACCATATTGCACCTAAATTTAAAATGTTTTGTTTGTAAAATTGCATTGTTAGTGTGTACGTTAAATTGATCGGCCTCGGTTTGTGTGTCGAACTGACGGATCTGCCCGGTAGTTGCATAAACCCTGTAGGTCTTTTGATACCCTATTCCTTGTCGCTCCACCCGTGGTACCTCGGTGACTGTGCTCTCTAAGCATGGATCCCAATGGTTCCACCCACATCACAATTGTTTGTCGATTTGGGGAAAATACGGTTTCCAAAGGTTTAAAAACCCGACATGCGATGTCGGCGAGTTTGCGAAACAAAATCCATTTGTGAAAATTTCCGCGGTGCAAAGTGATCGCCTATGTGGTGGCACTTCGTATTCGCATATAAGGACCGATTCCTTGGGGAATTCCATCCGAACATCTCACAGTGCGACCACACGGGTGGTATGGGACACCCCTGGCCAAGTAATTAGTAGACCCAGGGTTGGCTTGGTCGCCTTTGGACGTGGAGTTACCGGGGTAGCAATATGAGATGCACCCGCGGGATCCTGAGTACGAGGAGTCTGGGACTCGCTCGGTACTTGGTTTGGGACCCATCCAATTGGCTTCAGGCAGTCCTGGAGACACTTTGGAAAGGCCCTGTCGTGAACCTTCCCTACTGACGAGTGCGGGAAGTAAGCTCGCGTCGTGTGGGTAAAGCGTGCAATCTTTGCAAAGATCAATGAACTGTTCGATCAGCCGCGCCCACGGTTATGGGCAATGTGAGGTGATTCCTCTAGCGTAGATTTATTTGCATGTGTTTTGTGAAAGTGATTTGTGGTATGGAAATCGTTACCAGAATCGGCCATAGTGGCTGATGGATGACCTATGTGGTCTGAAACGGGGCTCTAAGACCCGAGATGTCGTATGGCATCGTAGATTAGGTTTTCCGATGGGAAACAGTTTGAGTTGAGATTAATGATGGCTCGAGGAGCCACCGAGATGAGTTATGAATGGCTCGAGGAGCCGCTAAGATGAGATGAGATAACGTGATGTCCTGGATAGGACGAAAGTGAGAAATGAGAATACGTCCTGGTGTGGACGAAATTGAAAATAAAGTAATAGATGTTGATACCATGGAAAGCTGCTTGAGGGCAGATCCACTGAACCGCTGTCACGAGTTGACAGGCGGGATAAGAATACCTAAGATCAATTAAAATCTGATTCGTCTGCTTGAGTTGTTGAAAAGCAATTCACAGACAGGATCGAGGCAAGAGCCTCCTTCCAACCACATTGAGACAACCCACACTTAGGTTTTCAAAAATGTTTTCAAATGAAATAGTTTGCGAAATAAACCCCAGCCTATTCTTTGATAGCTTGCATAACTCACATATTCCGTGACTTGCTGAGTATGAAAGTACTCAATCTATTTCTTTTCCCCCTCATTCAGGAAGAGTGAAGTTGAAGTGAAGATTAGGGTTTCTTTCCTAGTCCCAAGCCGTTGATTGTGGATTGGGTTCTCGCTGCGCTGTCGCTCCGCTGCTGCTGTTCTGTTTGCAGGTTGCTGCTTAGGGCTTGCCTGAAGTCACAACTTATAAAGGTATAATATACATATTTATTTATTTAGCTAATTGCTGGGGTACATCTCCGTTGACCGCGGGTACTAGCGAGGTTTCCTGGGACTGGTACCGGCATTGCGGTTCCGTGGGAGTTGGTTCACGTCAATCTCCTACGGTGCTTCCTCTCTGGTATCACTGTAGGTGGTGCCGGGAAGGGGGTGCTACAGCCCTATTGTCCGACTAACCGTGGTTCTGAGAGACCAGAGAACAGATGGGAGTTCTTGTACCCACCGGCCCGCGTATGGTTGTAGTCGGTCAAATATCCTGGCCTTGATGCCTTGTAAGACCATACCATTGGCTCGTTCGACCTGCCCGTTGCTCTGCGGGTGTGCCACAGATGCATAGCAGATCTTGATGCCGAAATATTTGCAGAAGTCTTGGAATATGCCGCCCGTGAACTGAGTACTGTTGTCGGTGATGATGTGGTTAGGAACCTTGAATCTGTATAGTATACTCATGATGAAGTCCTTTGCTCGTGCCGCTGTTATAGTTGCAACAGGTTTTGCCTCAATCCACTTGGTGAATTTATCCACTGCGACGAATAGATGTGTGAACCCTCCTGGTGCTTTCTTGGAAGGCTCGACCATGTCGAGCCCCCATACTATGAATGGCCAAGAAATGGGGATTGTTTGGAGTTCCTGGGCTGGGAGATTGGTTTGTCTTGTGTAGAACTGGTAACCCTCGCATTTGCAAACAATTTCTTTTGCGTCAATTACTGCTGTGGGCCAGAAAAATCCCTATTGGTAAGCCTTTCCGACTAACGTCCTGGATGCGGCATGGTTGCCACATATGCCCAAGTGGATCGACGGCAGGATCTGCTTGCCCTCCTTGGTGGTGACGCAATGCATGAGGACACCGGATGCGCTCCTTCGGTACAGGTCTTCTCCGACTAGTAGAAAGCTTTTGCTTCGACGCTTGATCTGCTCGGCTTGACTGCGATCTTCTAGGAGTTCGTCGTCTAGGAGAAATTTGACAACAGGGGTCCGCCAGTCTTGACATATGTGCAGCACCTCATCTGTAGCCGGGGTTGGTTCGTCTCCCGACTGTTCCGGTGCTGGTTTCTTCTTGACTGATGGCTCCATAAGTTGCTCGACAAAGATTCCAGTCGGAACCGCTTCTTGCTTGGATCCCATGTTTGCTAGTTCGTCTGCAGTATCATTGTATTGTCGTAGGACATGTGTCATCTCTAGCCCGTCGAACATGTTTTCCAGCTTGCGAACCTCCTGACAGTATGCCGCCATGGTATCATCGAGACAAGTCCAGTCTTTCATGACTTGGTTTACCATGAGTTGAGAATCCCCGCGCACAACCAGTCGACGTATGCCGAGTGATATTGCAATACGGAGCCCGTGGATAAGTGCCTCGTACTCGGCGACATTGTGGGAAGCCGGGAAGTGGATTTATAGAACGTACTTGAGTTTTTTGCTGGTGGGGGATGTCAATATGACTCCAGCCCTGGCGCCGCCGATCCATAGAGAACCGTCGAAGTACATTGTCTAGTACTCTAGCTTTGCTATTGATGTAGGCAATTGAACTTCTGTCCACTCAGCCACGAAGTCAGCTAGAGCTTGTGATTTAATTGATGTCCGTGGCTGAAAGGTGATATCGAACGCCATCAACTTGAGTGCCCATTTAGCGATTCGGCCGGTGGCCTCACGATTATGAAGGACATCCCTGAGTGGAAACGATGTGACCACCATGACTTGATGTGCTTGGAAATAGTGCACCAACTTCCGGACTGTGATGAGTAGGCCATATAACAGCTTCTGGACCTACGGATATCTTGTCTTCGAGTCGGCAAGCACCTTGCTGACAAAGTAAACTGGCCTTTGTATTTTCTGGATGTGACCCTGTTCAGATCGCTCGACCACCAGCATCGTGCTGACTACCTGAGTGGTTGCCGCCAGATATAGCATTAGCAGTTCTTGGGGCATGGGTGACGCCAACATGGGGGGTGATGTGAGAAATTGTTTGAAGTCTTTGAAGGCTTGCTAGGCTTCCGGAGTCCATTGGAAATTGTCCGCCTTTTTGAGTAGCTTGAAGAAGGGCATACCCCGTTCGCCCAGTCAGGAAATGAATCGGCTGAGTGCCGCCATGCAGCCTGTCAGCTTCTAGACGCCTTTGAGGTTAGTCGGGGGTGCCATGTTCATGATGGCGTTGACTTTCTTCGGGTTTGCCTCGATGCCGCGATGCAAGACGATGAAGCTGAGTAACTTGCCGGATGGCACTTTGAAGGCGCATTTTTTTGGGTTCAACTTCATCTTGAATCGTCGAAGATTTTGGAAGGTTTCTTCTAGGTCAGCGATGAGGTCTTCTTTGGACTTGGTCTTGATCACCTCGTCGTCAACGTAGGCTTCCATGTTGTGCCCGATCTGAGTGTGCAGACACCGCTGAATTGCCCGTTGATAGGTTGCTCCAATATTTTTCAAACCGAATGGCATTGTGATGTAGCAGTACGCTCCAAATGGCATGATGAAAGATGTCTTTAAGCAGTCTTCCTCCCTCAGGCTGATTTGGTGGTATCCCGAGTAGCAGTCGAGAAAGCTGAGTAGGTCGCACCCGGCCGTGGAATCTACCACCTGATCTATCCTGGGAAGACCAAATGGGTCCTTGGGGCACGCCTTGTTGAGATCGGTGTAGTTGACGCACATGCGTCATTTACCATTTTTCTTCCGGACCAGAACTGGGTTTGCCAGCCAATCCGGGTGATAGACCTCCTTGATGAACCCGGCTACGAGGAGCTTGGTTATCTCCTCCCGAATAGCATCCTTGCGGTCTTGAGCGAAGCGCCACAGCCATTGCTTGACTGGCTTGGCGTCTGTCTTCATGTTGAGGGCGTGCTCGATCACCTCCCTTGGTACACCTGGCATGTCGGACGGTTTCCACGCAAATATATCCTTGTTGGCTTGGAGGAAGGTGATGAGCGCGTCTTCCTATTTGGGGTCGAGTCCGGTCCTGACTAGGGCAATCTTAGAGGGGTCGGAAGGGTCTAGGGGGTTCTTCTTCATGTACGAGTCTGCTGAAATTCCCGACTTCGCTGCCTTTTTGGCCTGAACTAGGTCGTCCTCGACTTCAGTTGTGATGGCTTCCCGAATGCTGTTGCGCCTGACTGCCGCCTCTTGTGATTGAGCCAATTCACAGCTCACCTTGTCGCAGGTGAAGGCTTGTTTGACGTCGTTGCAGAGGGAGGGGACTCCTGTCGGCCCTGGCATCTTTAGCATCATATATGTGTAGTGCGGTACCGCCATGAATTTGGCGAGCGCTGGTCATCCGAGTATGACGTGGTACGCAGTCTTGAAGTCGGCGACCTTGAAGCAGATGCTTTCTGTGCGGAAGTTATCCTGCGTGCCAAAGGTTACCGGCAAGGTAATCTGCCCGAGTGGTGTTGAAGAGAGGCCGGAAATTATCCCGTGGAAGGGCGCCGTACTCGGCCGCAGATCTGAACGAGGAATCTTCATCTCATCCAGGGTCTTGGCGAATAGGATGTTGAGTGCGCTGCCTCCGTCTATGAGTACCTTCTTCAACTTGATGTTCTTGACAACCAGGTCCAGGACGAGTGGATAGCGTCGCAGGTGCAAGACCCGATCTGGGTGATCTACGCGATTGAATGTAATGGCCATCTCTGACCAGCGCAGGTACTGGGGGGTGTCCGTCGTAGAGACCGTGTTGACGTCGTGTGCAGATAGCTTCTGTTTTTGCTTGGATTCGTACACGAGCGGCCCTCCGAAGATGTGATTGAGCTTGGCTTGGGGATCTTGAAAATCATCAGCGGACCTTGATCTGGCTTGTCTTTGTCCTTGTCAGCGCCAGATGATGAAGCCTGCTCGGAGGCAAACTTCTTAAGCGTGTAGCAGTCTTTGGCCGCGTGCTTGCCCTTGGGATGGAAGGGCATGGCCTGCTCATAACCTTCTGGTAGTTGTTATTCCGCTGGGGCCGCGACCGAGTGCGCTCCATGTTGGCCGGCTGCCAGACTTGTTTTGAGATGGCTCATTGTCGGCTTTCGCCTTCTGGTCTTTCTGTCGGGACTCCTTCTTCTCGTCGAGGGCCTCTGCGACCGCTTCAGCCGAGTCAGCGTATTTGTTGGCCATGTCGAAAAGAGCCCGGACAGAGGGTGGTGGCTTCCGAGTGAATTTCGCAATGAACAGGGCGTCCTTTACTCCCTTGTGGAAGGCGGCGATGACAGCCTCGTCTCAGATCATTGGGATCTTGTTGCGCTTCTCGGAGAATCTCTTGATAAAATCTCGTAGAGACTCGTTCTTCTTCTGGTGTAGTTGATACAAATCGTGCTTAGAACATGGCCTCTCGTAGGTTCCCTGAAAATTGGTGATGAACCGCTCCCTGAGTTCTCCCCAGGAACTGATTGACCGCCTCCGGAGTCCTGTCAGCCATGTCCTCGCCGAGTCGGCTAGCGCGACTGGGAGGTAGTTAGCCATGGCTTTGTTGTCGCCCCCAGCAGCTCGAACTGCTAGGGTATATACGGTGAGCCAGGACTCGGGATTTGTTTTGCCGTCATACTTTTCAATTTCTGTGGGCTTAAAGCCAGTTGGCCAGTCGACGCCCTGTAGCTCCCGGGTGAAAGCTGGAATCCCTTCGTCTTCGTGAGGGCTCGGGCTTCGACCACGGCGGTTAAACCACTCGTGATGGAGACCGAAGCACTCATTTTCATCCTCTAGTCGGCGGCGCTCGTCTTCGTGTTATTCGTGGCGCCGGGCGTTGATGGTATGGTGGAGGTCGTGTTGTAGGCGTTCTCAGAGATCTTGGTTGGGCCGGCGGTCATATTGGGGACGCCGCCGGTTGTCATTGTTGGTGTTGCCGAGTGACGTTTGCCTTGACTCCTCGCGTGGTCGACTTGAGCCAGCCGCCCGGCGCCGTGCTGATGTAGATGAACCCGCCACTGGAGATCCCGACCGGTTAATCGGTACTATGTGTCGCCCGACTGCTGTTGTTGTTGTTGGTAGGCAGCAGCTGTAATCATTGCCTTGATCTTGGCGATAGTTGGGGTGGCCTAGTGATCAGGCCCGAGCTGGAGCGTGTCCAGCAAGGTTGTAGCGGCCACGACATTCTGTTGTGGCGTGACGAAGATGTCGTGATTGCCGACTTTGGTCTGAAGGATCTGCTGCTGAGCTGCTCGCCCAGCCTTGCGTAGCCCGTCATTGTGGGCTTCGCGGTCAGCCTCCTCCTGTTGTCGCAGTCGGCGCGCCTCCTCCTGTTATTCCTCTTGTAGTTGATGCACCTCTGGTGGTGGTGTTGAGGCCATGAAGATCTCGCGAGGCAGAAGGAATCTTGCCAGACTGGAGTCCAAACTAGCCTTCGAACTGTTATCCGACTTGGAGTCAGACTCCGGGTAGTTTATCAGAGTAAGAACGACTCCGACCTCTCTAGATCAAATCTGAAGCAGCACTTGGCCATGTCCAAACTGAATCGTAGGAGATCGGGTCTGCTACGTGGGATGTAGATCCGCAGCGTCACCGAATCCGTGCGGGAGATTGACGATCTCTCCCCTTCTCGGCACAACTCGAGCTGGCTCAAGGCCTAGTGCAAGTCGGACGCCGAAGGAAAGGGTTGTCCCAATGCTCGGCAAAGTGAAGGATTGCCGCAGTAGGTCGTTGAAGGACATTGCGGTGTCCTGTGGGCTGACTGGCGCAACGTCGGCTAGTTCCTTGGCCGGCTGGATTGGATCTACTTCGGCCAAGGTGAGGTTGCCAATCTGGTCGGCAATGAAATCGAGGCTTCCGAAGGAAATTGTGTCTCCAGGGGAGAACTTGTTGCTGTTGACTTCGCTTGTTGGATCCATCGAATTTGTTGATGAAGAAATCACCGAAACCCCTACCTGGCGCGGCAACTGTCGATGTTTTACATCGGCAATACAACTATAGGGCTACTCGACGAGGGGAAACTCGATGGATTGCATAGGAACACAGAGAGATTTTATACTGGTTCAGGCCCTCGATGTGAGGTAATACCCTACGTCTAGTTGTGGTGTTATTCCTCTAAGGAGTTGTGTCGATTAATGATCTCGTGATCTCGTGTCCCTTGAGGGGCGCCTTGCCTCCCCTTATACACTAGGGGGCAGGGGTATAGGATAAGGATCCCAGCTGGATACGGCCAAGGGATTTTCATCTTAGAGATAGAAACTTATCCGACTAAGACTATGTTTTCCTTATCGTACAAGGCAAAGTCTACCGGGTGCTATCTTATCTCTAACTACATGATTCGGCCCATCCTCTATTCGAGTAGCCCATATGCTGGTGGTGATGTACCTGGGCCCATGGCCTCCACACAGCTCCCCTCAAGTGACTATTTAGACTTCAAGAAGCTGGTGGATAAGGTGATCCCCCAGGAAGATCAGCACAACAAGATGGACCGTAAGAGGAAAGCGGCCCAGTTCCGAGCTCACCAGGGGTAGCACCAGAGGCCACGGGTGATGTTGGGGCATCAGGGTGGACCTTCCACCATGATCGTTCGCCAGCAGGGTTTGTTCCACCTAAGGCACTTCGGAGGCAACAATAGCAGCAATGGGCAGCACAACTGTCATCCCACTTCGTGCCCACCAATGGCGCCAGCCCAGCAGAGTTAGCCACAGAAAGACAGCGGGGCAAGACCCTCATCTGCTTCAACTGCAATGAATCGGGCCACTTCACCGACAAGTGCCCAAAGCCGAAGCGCATGGGACCCAGGTCTGCAGCTCCCCAAAACCCCAACGCCAACCAGTAGATGATAAAGGGACGTGTTAATAACTTCTCCGCAGAAGAGGCACAGGCCACACCAGAGGTAGTACTGGGTACGTTCCTCGTAAACTCAATACCTGCAACAGTACTTTTTGATTCTGGTGCAACGCATTCTTTCATATCCAAGAAATTTGTGGGAACACATGGGACTAAAGTAGAGGAACTTAAGATCCCCATGCGGGTTCACACCCCAGGGAACCTCATGACCACAGCTCACTATAGCCCTTCAGTGAGTCTAGAAATCCAAGGATCGCCCTTTCTAGCCAATCTCATCCTCCTAGAATTCAAAGATCTAGATGTCATCCTAGGGATGGATTGGTTGACCTGACATAAAGGAGTGATCAACTGCGCCGACTGCACCATTATAGTGACCAGTTCAGAAGGAAAGGTAGTTACCTTCATGTCACCAGTGCCACAGAGACAGGAAGCAAGCTTGAATCAGGTCACAGTAGAGCAACAGTCGGAAGGTGGGAAGAAGCCAGAGCGGAAAATAGAGGAAATTCCGATAGTGAGGGAATACCCAAATGTGTTTCCGGAAGATCTACCGGGGATGCCACCAGAAAGGGAAATCGAGTTCAGAATCGATTTGGCACTAGGAACAATGCCAATATAAAAAAGGCCGTACATAATGGTACCGAATGAGATGGCAGAAGTCAAGAAGCAAGTCGGCGACCTGCTACGGAAGGGTTACATCCGACCAAGCACATCGCCTTGGGGTGCACCAGTCATCTTCGTGGAAAAGAAAGACAAAACAAAGCGGATGTGCATGGACTATCGCGCACTAAATGACGTCACCATCAAGAACAAGTATCCCTTGCCAAGGATTGATGATCTTTTCGATCAATTGGAGGGTGCCACCATCTTCTCCAAGATAGACCTGCGATCAGGCTATCATCAGCTGAGGATCCGAGAGGAGGATATCCTGAAAACAGCCTTCACTACTCGGTATGGGTTGTACGAGTGCACTGTTATGTCCTTCGAACTAACAAATGCATCGGCCTTCTTCATGAATCTGATGAACAAGGTGTTCATGGAGTTTCTGGACAAGTTTGTGGTGGTTTTCATCGACGATATCCTAATCTACTTGAAATCAACAGAAGAGCATGAGCAACATCTCCGTTTGGTTCTTGAGAAGTTGAGAGAGCACCAGTTATACGCTAAGGTTAGCAAATGCGGCTTCTGGCTAAAAGAAGTGCAGTTCCTCAAGCACATCATCACTGCCTAGGGAGTTGCCGTGGATCCAACGAACGTGGAGTCAGTTAGGAATTGGAAACTACCCAAAACGGTGACACAAGGGCGGAGTTTTCTTAGACATGCGGGCTATTACCGCCGGTTCAACGAGAATTTCTCAAGGATTGCAAGACCCATGACATAATTATTGAAGAAAGATGTGAAGTTTGTTTAGACGATCAAGTGCAACCGTAGCTTTCAAGAACTCAAAAGGAAGTTGGTTTCGGCACTAGTCCTGATCTTGTTAGATCCCAAGAAAGACTTCCAGGTGTATGATGATGCATCTCGCCAAGGGCTAAGATGTGTGCTAATGCAAGAAGGCAGAGTGGTAGCCTATGTGTCACGAACAGTTGCGTCCCCATGAGGGCAACTACCTGACACACAACCTAGAATTGGTTGCCGTGGTTCATGCTTTGAAGATTTGGCGCCATTACCTCATTGGTAACCGCAGCGAGATCTATATGGACCACAAGGGTCTAAAGTATATCTTCACCTAGCCCGACCTGAACCTCCGTCAAAGAAGGTGGCTGGAGTTGATTAAAGATTATGATGTGGGAATTCACTACCATCCAGGAAAAGCTAATGTCGTGGCAGACGCCCTGAGCAGGAAAAGTTACTGCAACACCGCTTGAGCAGAGACATTGTGCAAGGAAATATAGCAGGAATTTGAACACTTGAACTTGGGCATTGTCGATCCTAGATTTGTGGTAGCCTTAGAGGCCCAGCCTACACTCTCCGATCAAGTTCGCGAGGCACAAGCAAATGATCCAGAGATTAAAGAACTCAAGAAGAACATGAGAGTTGGAAAAGCCCAAGGATTCACGGAAGGTGAAAATAGGAAAGTATGAATGGGTGAATGTTTGTGCGTCCCAGAGAATAAGGAGCCCAAAGACTTAATACTTTGGGAAGCTCATGAAACTCAATACTCCATTCACCCCGGAAGCACCAAGATGTACCAAGACCTCAAGACAAAGTTTTGGTGGGCCAGTATGAGGAGAGAAATCATAGAATTCGTGGCACTTTGTGATGTGTGCCAGCGAGTCAAAGCAGAACACCAATGGCCTGCTGAACTTTTACAGCCGCTTAGAGTCCCAGAGTGGAAGTGGGAAGAGATCGGGATGGACTTCATCACCGGTTTGCCCCACACATCTTCAGGATACAACTCAATTTTGGTGATCGTTGACCGACTCTCCAAGGTTGCTTATTTCATCCTTGTGCATACAACATATTCGGGTAAAAGACTGGCATAACTTTACATGGCTCATATAATGTGTCTACACGGAGTACCCAAGAGGATTGTATCCGACCATGGTAGCCACTTCACTTCCAAGTTTTGGTAGAAGTTACAAGCAGAACTGGGAACTAGACTAAACTTCAGCACAGCTTATCATCCACAAACCGATGGTCAGACTGAAAGAGTCAATCAGATATTGGAGGATATGCTAAGGACTTGTGCATTGGACTTCGGAGGGATATGGGATAAGAGCCTACCCTATGCCGAGTTCTTGTACAACAACAGTTACCAAGCCAGCTTGCAGATGGCACCATTCGAAGCTCTGTATGGTAGGAAGTGCCGTACACCCCTTTTCTGGGATCAGACGGGTGAACGCTAGGTATTCGGAACCGATGCACTCAAAGAGAAAGTGGCTATAATACAGGAGCGCTTAAAGACAGCTCAGTCCAGACAGAAGAGTTACGCCGACAACCGTCACAGAGATCTAAGTTTTGAGGAAGGAGACTATGTGTATCTTCGTGTCACGCCACTCCGAGGAGTGCACAGGTTTCATACTAAAGGGAAGCTAGCACCTCGTTTCATGGGACCCTACCAAGTGCTAGCTCGTAAAGGCGAAGTTGCATACCAGTTGGGCCTCCCAGCTTCAATGGCAGGTATACACGACGTGTTCCACGTGTCGCAATTGAAGAAATGTTTGAGGGTACTAGCAGAATAGGCCGATCCGGAGCAAATCGAGATCCAGGAAGACCTCACCTATGTGGAAAAGCCAATTTGATCTTGGAGATCAGTGAAAGGAACACCCGAAGCTGGGTGATTGGTGTGGGTGCCATGGGCCCCGGGTACCTCATGACAAGCATATGGGCCACTCGGACAGAGGATGGGCCTAGCCTTGTAATTAGAGATATAGCTAGATTCGGCAGACTTCGCCTTGTATAGAAAGGAATATACAGTCCTAGTCGGGTGCGTTATATCTCTAAGGGGAGATCTCCTAGTCGTAATCCGATGGGGACTCCTACCTTGTAACCCTGTCCCCCAGTATATAAGGGGAGGCAGGGCGCCCCATAAGGGCAGGTTGAGTTGGTTCACCAGAATCACCACCACAAATCCTCAAAGGAATAACACCACAACTGGACGTAGGGTATTACCTCACATTGAGGGCCTGAACCAGTATAAAATCTTCCTGTGTTCCTTTGCAATCCACTGAGTTTCCATCCGCCGACTAGCCCCATATATTTATTGCCGGTGTAAAACATCGACAGTTGGCGCGCCAGGTAGGGGATTCGGCGCGATCTACATCTACAAGCTCGATGGATCCAGCAACCGGAGTCGACGGCGGCAAATTCTCTCCCGGAGATACAATCTCATTCGGAAGCCTCGACTTCGTCGCCGACCAGATCGGCAATCTCACCTTGGCCGACACGGACCCGATCCAATCGGCCGAGGAACCAGCCGACTCCGCGCCAGTCGGCCTACACGATGCTGCAGCAATCTCTCACGACATGCTGCGGCGATCTCCCATACGCCCAAATCTAGGGACAACTCTTTCTTTCGGTGTTCGACTCGGACTCGGTTTTGAGCCGGCCGAGATCGGGCCAAAAAAGGAAGAGATCGTCAATTTCCCGTTCGGACTCGGCGACGCCACGGATATCTACAATCTACATCCAACGCGGCAAACCCGATCCTCTGGAGTTCGACTCGGATACGGCCCAGAGCCGCTCGAGATCGGATCTAGGAAGGTCGGAGTTATAATCACCCCCATCAACTATTCCGACTACGACTCTCAGTCGGACTACGACTCCCAGTCGGATTCCGACTCTAAGTCGGATAGCAGTTTGGCAAGCTTCTCTCCGCCACGAGAAATCTTCATGGCATCCAAAGGCTCTACTCCTACTCAGGAATCATGCCGACTACGCGAACAGCAAGAGGAGGAGGCCCGCCGACTGCGAGAGCAACAAGAGGAAGAAGCAAGATGCCTGCACGCTCGCAACGACGATCTGCGCAGAGCCGGGCGGACTGCTCAGCAACCAGTCCTCCAAACCCGAGTCGGCGACCACGACGTCTTCATCACACCCCAACAGAACATCGTGGCCGCTGCAACTCTACTGGATACACTCCAGTTCGGACCTGATCACCAGGCCACCCCGACGATCGCAAGGATAAAAGCCATGCTTACAGCTGCTGCATGTCAACAACACCAACAGTCGGGTGATACCCTCATACCGACCAACCGGTCGATTTCCCCAACGGCAGCCTCGTCCGCTTCAAAGCGACGCCGAGCAGCCGGCTCTAGTCGGCAGCACTCGGAGTCAGACCAAACGTCACTCGGCAACCCCAACGACGACTGGCGGCTCCGAGGCCAACCACGGCGTGACCTTCAGCAAAACGTCAGCGCTTGGCGCCGCAAACGAGAGGAGGATGAGCAACGCCAACTGGAAGACGAGAACGAGCGCTTTGGCCTCCACCACGAGCGGTCTCGCCGCCGTATTCAGAGTCGGAGCCCTCATGACGATGAAGGCATACCAGCCTTCACCAAGGAGCTACAACAGGTCGACTGGCCGTCGGGTTTCAAGCCTACAGGCATCGAAAAATACAACGGCAAGACCGATCCCGAGTCCTGGCTCACAGCATACACTCCGGCAATCCAAGCTGCCGGAGGTGACCACAAAGTAATGGCTAACTACCTCCTAGTTGCTCTAGCCGACTCAGCGAGGACATGGCTAACAGGACTTCCCAAGCAATCAATCAGCTCCTGGGGAGAACTCCGAGAACGCTTCATCGCCAACTTCCAGGGAACATATGAGAGGCCATCTTCCGAGTACGACCTATATCAGTTGCGTCAAAGGAAGAACGAGTCTCTTCGTGACTTCATCAAGAGGTTTTCTGAGAAGAGGAACTCAATCCCGAAGATCAAGGACGAGGTCGTCATCGCCGCCTTTCGAAAAGGAGTCAAAGACATCTCGTTCATCGACAAATTCACGCGGAAGCCTCCCAACTCTGTCAAGGCCCTATTCGACATGGCGAACAAATACGCCGACTCAGCCCACGCTGTTGCTGAGGCTCTCGAAGACAAAAAGGCATCCTGACAGAAGAAGCGGGAGGGCACCAACGACACGGTCCTGACTAAAGCCGGGAATCACAATCGCAAGTCGGACGGCTTCATTGTGGCAGTCGGTCACAATCGTCTTCGACTTTCAACAGCTGAAGATTATCAGAACAACAAGTGACATGCTCGGGGGCTCACAAGCTCAAACGCAAGGATGGCATTCCCACTCCAAAATACCGAACAGCTAAGTCGCTTCCTGATAAATATTTCTTCACTCGGCCTTGCCAATGCCACTTACACCTAATAGGTGCACAAGCTGCACTTTTCTCTGTTTTTGCTCTTAAATGATTGCAAAAGTACTCAAGTAGCATAAACCCTGATCCGTGAAACTTTGCTCCATGAAAGACGAACTCAAGTCACCCAAAACGCGTGTCTGGGAAAGAGCCATGAGCCAACTCCCGACGCTAGGGGGCTATGACTAGTTGGGCAGAGTGCTTAAACGTAAGGGATCAACTACTCGAGAAAATTAATATCAATAAGAGGAAGAACATGTATTTACATTTATTGTAAAATACATTTTATTCGGATGATTATTTCCATCATCAGATGCTACTCATCCGATATCTCTATATTGCAGGCCCAGCTCCGAATACGCGTGACAGGAACTCAGGGCTGCGAGCCTATCTCCTACGCTTAGGGGCTGGACAAGTCTGCCAAAATACACTCGGGATGCTCCATGAGGGCTACTTACCGAGTACTTGCGCCAGTCGGGACGTCATCTTCCCCGGCTACGCTCCATGTGAGCTGACAACCGACTTCCTGCACTAGTCGGGGGTCGTATATCACTCGGCTGGGTGAGGTACGCCCCATGAGGGTCGCTAGCCGAATCCTATGCTAATGCAAGGTTCGGGTACCTCGCTTGGCTATAACTTTGTTGGGTAGGGTATGCCTGTTAACGCCAAAATTTGGTAAGGACCTGTATCATACTCGGTCAAGAGGACGGTTGCAGTCGGATAATGGAAATTGATCCAAGAAGCAGATCGAGTCTGAGAAGGAGCCGTGAAGACCGCGCGTGGCAGTTAATTACTATAGTTATTAGGAAAAGGTTTATCTCTTTTAGGAAACCTGACCTCGTGTCCGGTCAGGTCTCATTAGCGCTTTCTGTTATAGATAGGAAATCATATATCGTGTCCTATAAGGACTCATGTAACTCGGGGTATATATACGTATGCCCGGGGACCTTGTAATCTATCACAACGATCAATACAAATTCGGCGCATCGCCACCCCTTCGACGGGATCCTGCTTCTCGAGCCGGGCTGCATCGGTTAGGTCCGAACTCCTGCGAGAGGGTAAGTCTCGTCACACCGACTACCAATCGGCTAGGACTTCCTCGGTTAGGTCCGATATTCTAGTCGGTTTATGGTAGTCGGCTTACCACGATATATTTACTTTATCTATGGCTGCATCAGTTCAGTTTGATCTCATAGATTGATTAGGTATATCACATCACGTGTGCACAGATTGTATCGACTTACTGGGAGTGATTTATCATCAGTTCGTGCTGCATCGGTTAGGTCCGACCTACTGAACTGCTAGTGATAAGTCGATCCTGCTGAGCCGATGTGTTGTGTGCAGGCGCTTTATCGGAGTGTATAGCCGATAAGTTATTTTCATCACGATCGCATTATATCTATCGACTCATTGAGGCATTGTTATCATTGTCGGTTTGTGCTGCAACGGTTAGGTCCGATCTACTAGACTGACGATAATAGCTTTACTCTTAATAAGCCGATGGTGTTGTGCGATGGTGTTATCGGAGTGCTTAGCCGATAAGTTACCTGTTAAAGCCGACTACATTCATTCATTGTTTTATCCTGTGTTCGCTTTACTAAGCAGTCGGCTAGCTTATCAATTATTTATCATTTACGTTATTGCATATTTTATTATTTGTTCTTGCCTGTATCATTGTCACAATCGGCTAAGGGATAGCCGATGGGTTCATTCTGCCGATCCAAGCACAAGTACCAGCAGGTTCCCGGGCACGACCCCAGGTAAGGGCCCGGGCATGAGCCCGGGTAAGGACCAGTGCATGGGTCCAGACAGCGGACGAAGATCTTGGGAGCCGATATGAGCAAGGGCCCGGGTGCAGGCATACCTTCATAATAATACCAGTAACACTAGATCATGATCAGCTAGGATCTGTTTGATTTATTCATGCATTATACTTGCTTATTTTATCTAGCTTATAGCCGGTTTTCGAATATCTCTTCGATGATCGGCTAGCACGATATTTGTTTATTATTACATTATTGTCCTTGCCATCATCGGTCTTAAGCCGATGTATAAGTGCTACAGTGTACATCGGCCATCGGCTGATGAAACGAGTCTAGATCGGCTTCCAGCCGATTGGCTCATTGATCTAATATTTTCCTCCTTGTCAATTACAGGGTCAAATTGACTGGCACGCCTACGAACCTCAAACTTTAGGACCTGCACTGGAGTGAAGCAAATCTCCCAGGCCTTCGCGTGTCACCCAGACGCCGAACCAGGACCCGGCGATTTTCGGCGTCAACAATGCCCCACGAGGGTCACTAGCCGAATCCTATGCTAATGCAAGGTTCAGGTACCCTGCTCGGCTCTCCTGAAGTCAGAGAAGACTTACATCGTCTAAGCGCATCCGGAGTTCTCATGCACCGCGTCACACTTGAGGAGGGCAAGCAGATCCTGCAATATACCTACTCAGACTTCTATGGCAACCAGGTTGCATTCGAAACGTAAGTCGGAAAGGCTTGCGAATAAGGATTTCTCTGGCTGATTGCGGTTACCGACACCAAAAAACTCATCCTGACAGGCGATGGATGATACTTCTATAGAGCTATGCCGGATAGGTCGGCTCAGGCCGGCTTATTTGGTAGCAGCCACCAAGATATGAGTTCCTACAGTAGCATGCTCCATGTGGGCCGCCCGCAGGCTGAGTTGAAATTATAGCGCTGGTGCTACCCACAGGAACCGATGAGGTAAACAGATATGCTTCATGAAAGCCTTATTGCTAAACATATATGTTTGGGTATCTGTTTTATCCACCAGGTCTCGAGGATATATCCTTACAAGGATCACAAGCTGGTCTTCATTAAAATTGGGGATGCAGGTATCTTTCTCGGGTACACCTGACCACGCCATGGATTTATTTTCATAAAGTGGTACTCGGCCTACATGCGTGGCCACCAGTTGCCATGAGTAACATTATTCCAGCCGACATGACGCTGAAGAGTCTAACTTTCGAGTAGTGCACTACTCGGGAGAGAATATAAATTTCTCATTCCCGCTGACATGATGCGGAGGAGTCTAACTTCCGGGTGGGACGCCACTCGGGAAAGACTATAAACCTCTTTTTCAGCTGACATGAAGCTGAAGAGTCCCATATACGAGTAACATCTTACTCGGCAAGACTATAAACGCATATTCCGACTGACATGAAGTCGAAGAGTCCTATATACGAGTAGTATCCTACTCGGCAAGACTATAAATCATATTCCGGTTGACATGATACCGAAGAGTCTCATATACCAGTAGTATACTACTCGGGAAAGACTGCCAGGTTAAAGATCTTTGACTTTATGATTAATTGTCTTCACAATTAAGCACAAAGTCGGGGGCTACACCTAATAGGTGCGCCTATTCGGCGCACACTATTCATACATCTACACGAAGCCCTTCATAGCCTCGTTGCCAGCTGACATGAAGCAGGACTCGGGAAGAAGACACACTCGGACAAAGAGTACTCGGGAGCAACGCACTCGGGCGATCTTCACCGTGGAGGACGAGCACTCGGCATCAGCTGTGACTCAACTATGAAGGTCTCGGGGGCTACTGTGGGTGCCATGGGCCCCGGGTACCTCATGACAAGCATATGGGCCACTCGGACAGAGGATGGGCCTAGCCTTGTAATTAGAGATATAGCTAGATTCGGCAGACTTCGCCTTGTATAGAAAGGAATATACAGTCCTAGTCGGGTGCGTTATATCTCTAAGGGGAGATCTCCTAGTCGTAATCCGATGGGGACTCCTACCTTGTAACCTTGTCCCCCAGTATATAAGGGGAGGCAGGGCGCCCCATAAGGGCAGGTTGAGTTGGTTCACCAGAATCACCACCACAAATCCTCAAAGGAATAACACCACAACTGGACGTAGGGTATTACCTCACATTGAGGGCCTGAACCAGTATAAAATCTTCCTGTGTTCCTTTGCAATCCACTGAGTTTCCATCCGCCGACTAGCCCCATATATTTATTGCCGGTGTAAAACATCGACAATTGGGTTCTGCAAGGTACAGTGGAGCCATCATTCAGAGGAAGAAGTCACATAGGAACGAGAGGATGAACTGAAGTCCGCCTATCCACACCTCTTCACCAGCACGTCCGAATCTCGAGGACGAGATTCCATTTAAGGGAGGTAGGTTTGCCACACAAAATATACCTAAGAAAATGTCCCAAGAAAAATAATTTAAATTGGACAAATAAATTAATTAAATGTGAAAATACAAAATAATAAATTATCATGGCCGGGAATATTTTTCTTATATTCTCCTTGCCAAAATACACTAACAGGATTTTTACTGGAATTTTTAGAGCACTGGAAGTATTTTTAATAAATCAAAAACCCTTATCGGAATTAAAAGTGCACTGGAAATCCTTTTTCTTTTCTTTTCTTACTCTTTTCCCTTTTTCTTGCACGACCTACACGCCCGCACGTCCCTCACCCTCTCTCACAGCCAGCCGGGCCCCTCTTGTCGTACACTTTCCCCGCGCCGCTCCCCTCACCCCTCTCGCTGACATGTGGGCCCGGGGCCCCACACGTCAGCTTCATCCTCAATCTCCAGCCAAATCGACCAGAGGGGATCGAGCCACCCCATCCATCAGATTACGCCGTTCCCACTGCCCCGTGCCTCGGCCCTTGATTCAAACACCGTAGACTGAGTCCCCGCCCATTTCCCCCACCTTCTCCGTCCCTCTTGCCCACGACCGCGGTTGAATCGCGCCCACTAGCCGTCGTGGCAGCTGCCCTCAATTCTGTGAAATTTGGTCAACTCGGCCGTGATCTCTCCAACCCGAGTCCTTAAAAACCTTTGCCATCCTCCCCTCTCACTTTCCCCTCAGTTGCCCACGCTTGCCGAGTAGCCAAACCCCTCCGCGCCGAGCTCCCAAATCGCCGCCGTGCTCTGCCGACTCCAATCGCACGTCGCCGTCGCTACAGCCATCGTCGACTACCGCGATCACGCTCGCTAGCTTTGCCGCACCCCGCTGCGTCTTGTTTGGCAGTCGGCCACCTCGGATTTCCACCAGAACTCCATCCTCTCCGTCATCCCCTTTTGGTAAGCCTCTCCGTTGGCAGTCAACCACAGATTTCCGTTGACCCACTCGGTCTTTTTCCCTCCTAAGACGTTTAACACCTTCGCCTGGTCCTCTCACACCTCGTTCGCGTCTCCGTCGTCGCTTTGAACCACCGAAACCCCATCGGCGTCAGCATCCTGAACCTCAGCCGCCACCAACTCCCTCTATTCGCCATCGTTCGCCGCTCTCCGTCGGTCGCCGCACCTCAGTGAACACTCGGCCACATTACTCATCTCCTCCGCCGCTTGCCGCTGCCCTCCGCCATGCCGGATGGTCGCCGGTGGTGACCATCGGGCCACGTGCACCATTGCCGCACCACGTGGGCCGGCGGGGCTTGTTCCTGACTAGGTTTAAGCCGTTCGATCTGCCTTGGCAGATCAGGGCCGCTCGTGTACCTATGTCCATGGTCACCGCACGCGCGTGGACTGCGTCCACCGTGTGCCGTCCTCTTATGCACCACTGACTTGTGGGTCTCGTCTGTCGGCGCCGGTTCTCCATAGTCCGCTGATGCATGAAACCCTGGTCAAGGCGTAATAAATCGTTTAGAAATTAATTTTGTATAGGAAATCACGGTAAAACTTCAAAAATTCATAACTAATTCATTCGAACTCCGATTAACTCCACTCAAATTTCCTTAAATCCAGAAAAATGCCAAGAATTCATTAAAAATATTTCCAGCTCATGTTTGGCTGCCCTCATGTACTGTTTTTAATTGTTTGTGCATTGTTTGTATTAGAATCTGACACAATCGACTCTCCCGTGTACTACGAGGTAGTAGCCAAGTACGTTGAGCCGGAGCAAGGCAAGTCACATTGTAATCTTGATCATTTTGTACCTACTTTTTGCTAAAATGTTTTGTTTATTAAAATAAACATGCGTGTTTTTATTATTTCGTGTGGTATGGATTATGACCTTTATATAGATAACATTATGCCTTAGTTGTTCAACCTTGTTCCTTGACACCTGGGTAACAACATGATTAGAATTTTATTCTTAGGATGCTTAGCCATGCTTAGGAACTATTAGTTCACCTAGGAATTAAATATTATCATTTACATTCATGACTCGACTCTATGTCGGGAAATGTAACATTGGACATATTACTATTAAATTCCTAAAATTTGACCCAAATGGTGGGCTGTGGGTGCAAGGTTTTGCTGGTCGCACCCATGTCAATTAAGGACCGGTTCACGGGAACCCCTTGGGCAATTACTCATACTTTCCACAAGCTAGCGTGGGCAATGGCTAGGCTTGTAGCGTTTCTTCTCCCTCCCCTAGGCACCGATGTTGAGGATGGGCGTGATAGAGTTGGGTCGGCCTGGGGTAGGGTTGATCGGCTTCTGGATCCATAGTGGTGCAAGGGGGGTAGCCTGGCCGATGTGGGGTGTCCTAGTGGTAAGTGCAACCTCAGCGTGGTATGGATGGTTTGGGAGAGGTTGCATGAATGGTCCTGTCACAGCGTCTCACAGGGTGTCGTGGTGATATGCCGGCACACGGGAACATGTGTGGAGTTGTGTCTTGTGGGTACAGTTGTACACCTCTGATCAGAGTAAATTTATTCGAATAGCCGCGCCCGTGGTTATGGGCATATTGGTCAAGACTCACCATGATTAGTCTCACCCTTACTTAATTAACTTGATTTAATGGAACTGGTACAGTTGAGGTGGATGGTTGGGCCTGTTTAACGTGGTGTAACATTAATTAGTGGAGGATTAATATTGTTCAATTAATCAACCATTTTACCGTTTGCGAACTACTACTGTTTGCAATTGCTTTTACGCAAATAAACTCTAAACCTATCTTTGATTCCGATGCATGGTGCATATTTGCGGGTGTGATTTGTTGAGTACTGTGGGTGGTACTCAGTCTTGCTCCTTTTTCCCCCTCTCAGTGGTGGAGTGCCTGTCCGACGAGGATCAACAGGGGAACTAGGCTGGCTCCACCGTCAAGATGCCTATGGAATGGAAGCCTACGCTTGGCTCATTGTATATAGACTTTATTTGTTTTTACCGCTGCATTTTTGTAAGACAATTTTACTTTCTTCATAAGACGCACTTTGTATGGCAACTTGGTATTGTGTACCCTGGCTTTCCTAGATAGGGATTTAATACACAGGGATGTTCAGAATTCGGGTGACGAATTTCTGGGCGTCACACACCCCCTGGAGGAGCCAAGATCCGCACCACAGCAAGGAAGAGGGTTCGTCTTCCACCACGGATACAGCAAGCACCAAGGACTTGCGTGTTGAACGGCCACGTCCCACTCAGGGTTGTTCCGCGGTGGCATATGCTGATGATGTAGAAGAACACCTAGAGAAGTCAGAAGCCAGTATGCCTTTGGAAAGGTCAGAAGGTAGTGGAACCCGCACCCATTCTGAAGTAGAGTGGGGTGATACTCAAGAAGATGAAGAGGAACCCAAGTACAACTCCGATGCAAGAAGAAGCCCTTCACCCCTAAGTTGTATCTTAGTAGAAGTTTACCCTAGAGCATTGTGTTACTGGTTGTGTGCTTAGGAGATACTTGTTTGTGTGTGGTTTTAGATAGCAGTTTATGTCAGATGGTGGTGATGTAATTGCTTAAGTTAGGAGTTTCCTATTGGTGTGGTGTGAGTCTTAATGTCGATGTTTTACACCAGTAATATGAATATAGGGCTACTCGTCGGATTGAAACTCGACGGACTACAAAGGAACACGGGGAGCTTATACTGGTTCAGGCCCTCGATGTGAGGTAATACCCTACGTCCAGTTGTGGTGTATTCCTTTGAGGATGTATGATGATGGTTCTGACGAACCTGCGATCTTGGTGATTCTGGTGAACCCCGATGATCTTCTCTACCCTCAGGGGGCACCCTGCCTCCCCTTATATACTGGGGGACAGGGTTACAAAGTAGGAGTCCCAGTCAGACTACAACCAAGGGATCTCCTTCTAGAGATATAACGTTGCCGACTAGGACTATACTTTCCCTGTCATACAAGGCTAAGTCTGCCGAGTTCTATCATATGCCTAATTACAAGGCTAGGCCCATCCTCTGTCTGAGTGGCCCATATGTTTGTCATGAGGTATCCGGGGCCCATGGCCTCCACAGCAGCCCCTGAGACCTTCATAGTTGAGTCACAGCTGATGCCGTGTGCTCATCCTCCACGGTGAAGTATTCCCGAGTGCATTACTCCCGAGTACTCTTTGTCCGAGTGCTTCTTCTCCCGAGTCTTGCTTCATGTTAGCTGGCAGCGAGGCAATGAAGGGCTCCATGTAGAAATATGAATAGTGTGTGCCGAATAGGCGCACCTATTAGGTGTAGCCCCAGACTTTGTGCTTAATTGTGAAACAATTAAACATAAAGTCAAAGATCTTTAACCTTGTAGTCTTTCCCGAGTAGTACACTACTGGTATATGAGACTCTTCAGCATCATATCAGCTGGAATGATTTTTGCTCATGGAAAATAATGGCTAAGCATGTAAGCCGAGTACGACTTTATGGATTTTAACCCAATACGTAGTCAGGTGTACTTGAGAGATACCTGCATCCCCAATTTTAGTGGAGACCAGCTGTCGATCCTTATAAGGATATATCCTCAATACTTGGTAAATAATGCAGATACCCAAATGTATACACCCGGCTGTAGGCTTAGCATGAAGCATATCTGATTATTTAATTAGTTTCTGTGAATAGCACTTGCACTGTGATTTTAACACATTCAGCGAGCAGCCCAATAGAGTGTGCTATCGAGAAACTCATATCTTTGGCCTACTACCGAATAAGCTGGCCAAAACCGACCTACCCAGCGCAGCCCTATAAAATTGGCATCCCTCACATGTCAGGATGAGTATTTCAGCGTCGATGACCGCAATCAGCCAGAGGAATCCTTGTCTGCAAGCCTTTCCGACTTATGTTTTGGATGTAGCATGGTTGCCACAGATGCCCGAGTAGGTATATTGCAAGATTTGCTTGCCCTCTTCAGGTGTGACGCAGTGCATCAGAACTTCAGATGTGCTCTGACGACATAGATCTTCTCTGACTTCGGTAAATCCGAATAAGGTACCCGAACCTTGTATTAGCATAGGATTCATCTGGCAACCCTCATGGGGCGTACCCTACCCAATAGAGTTGTGGCCAAATAAGGTACCCGAACCTTGCATTAGCATAGGATTCAGCTGGTGACCCTCATAGGGCGTACCTTACCCAGCAAAGTGGCACACGAGCTCCGACTGGCGCCAGAGGTCAGTTATATTAGCCGAATAAGGTACCCGAACCTCGCATTAGCATAGGATTTGGCTGGCGACCCTCATGGGGCGTACCCAACTCAGCAGAGTAGTACCCGATCTCCGACTGGTGCCGGAGGTCGGTTGTTATCCGAATAAGGTACCCAAACCTCGCATTAGCATAGGATTCGGCTGGCGACCCTCATGGGGCGTACCACACCCAGCAATGTTGTGACCGAATAAGGTACCCAAACCTAGCATTAGCGTAGGATTCGGCTGGCGACCCTCATGGGGCGTACCTCACCCAGCCGAGTGGTACTCGAGCCCCGACTGGCGCCGGAGGTCGGTTATTAGCCCACACACGAGTCCCAACTAGTGCGAGTACTCGGACAATGGCCCTCATGGAGCATTCCAAATGATTCTTGAAGCTTCGCACTCCAAGTGTATCTTGGCAGACTGGTCTAGCCCCCGAGCGTAGGAGATAGGCTCGTAGCCCTGAGTTCCTATTACGCGTATTTGGAACTGGCCCTGCATTATAAACATATCGGATGAGTAGCATCTGATGATGAAAACAATCACCCGAAGAAAATTATGTATTTTACAATATATGTAAATATGTGTTGCTCCTCTTATTGATATTAATTTCCACAAGTAGTTGACCCCTTACGTTTAAACACTCTGCCCGACTAATCATAGCCCCCTAGCGTCGGGAGTCGGCTCATGGCTCTTTCCCAGGCACGCGTTTTGGGTGACTTGAGTTCGTCTTTCATGGAGCAAAGTTTCATGGATCGGAATTTATGCTACTCGAGTACTTTTGCAATCATTAAGAGAAAAACAGAAAAATGTGCAGCTTGTACACCTATTAGGTGTAAGCGGCTGCAGCATTGGCGAGGCCGAGTGAGGAAATATTTATTAGAAAGCGACTTAGCTATTCGGTATTTGGGAGTGGGGATGCCATCCTTGCGTTTGGGCTTTTGAGCCCCCAAGCATGTCACTTGTTGTTATGATAATCTTCAGTTGTAGGAGGCCGAAGACGCTTGTGACCGATAGCCACAATGAAGTCGGCCGACTTGCGTTTGCGATTCCCAGCCTTAGTCGGGGCCACGTCAGTGGTGTCCTTCCGCTTCTTCTGTCAGGGTGCCTTTTTGTCATCGAGGGCCTCAGCAATAGCGTCGGCCGAGTTGGCGTACTTGTTCGCCATGTCGAATAGAGCCTTGACAGAGTTGGGAGGCTTCCGAGTGAATTTAACGATGAACTGGGTGTCTTTGACTCCTTTTTGAAAGGCGGCAATGACGACCTCATCCTTGATCATTGGGATTGAATTCTTCTTCTCAGAAAACCTCTTGATGAAGTCACGAAGAGACTCGTTCTTCCTTTGATGCAACTGATATAGGTCGTACTCGGAAGATGGCCTCTCGTATGTTCCCTGGAAGTTGGCGATGAAGCGTTCCCGGAGTTCTCCCTAGGAGCCAATTGATTGCTAGGGAAGTCCCATTAACCATGTCCTTGCCGAGTTGGCTAGAGCGACTGGGAGGTAGTTAGCCATGGCTTTGTGATCCCCTTCGGCTACTTGGATCACTAGAGTGTAGACTGTGAGCCAAGAGTTGGGGTTGGGCTTCCTATCGTATTTTTCAATTCCAGTCTGCTTGAAGCCTAGCGGCCAGTCAACTTGTTGCAACTAATGGGTGAAGGCTGCTATACCTTCATCTGTGTGAGGACTCCGACTCCGACTACGATGGTGAAACCGTTCGTAGTGGAGGCCGAAGCGCTCATTCTTGTCTTCCAGTCAGCAACGCTCATCTTCCTTGCATTCACAGCATCATGCGTTGATATCTTGCCTGAGATCACGTCGTAGTTGGCTTCAGACATCCTGGTTGTCCTGACGATCATCTTGATATCGGCGTCACCGGTTGTTATTGTGGTTGCCGAGTGACGTGTGGTGTGACTCCGTGTGTAGCCGACTAGAGCCGGCCGCCTGGCGTTGCATTGAGGCAGATGAAATCGCCGTTGGAGAAGCCGACCTGTTGGTCGGTATGATAGTGTCGCCTGACTGTTGATGCTACTAGCATGCAGCAGCGGTGATCATGGCTTTTATCCTTGCTATTATCGGAGTGGCCTAGTGATCAGGCCCAAACTGCAGTGTATCTAGTAGAGTTGCAGCAGCCACAATGTTCAATTGAGGAGTTACAAAAATGTCGTGGTCGCCGACTCGGGTTTGGAGGATTTGCTATTGAGCAGTCCGCCCAGCCTTGTGCAGATCGTCGTTGCGGGCATCGCGCTCGGCCTATAGGCATCTTGCGTCTTCCTCCTATTGTTCACGTAGTCAGCTAGCTTCCTCCTCTTGTTGTTCTCCTAGTCGTCGTGCCTCCTAAGTGGGAGTTGAACCCTTGGATATCATAAAGACTTCACGTGGCGGAGAGAAGCTTGCCGAACTGCTATCTGACATAGAATCGGAGTCCGACTGAGAGTCAGAGTCAGAATAGTTGAGGGGGGTAATAACGACCCCAACCTCCCTAGATCCAATCTCGAGCGGCTCTAAGCCGTATCCGAGTCGAACCTTAGGGGATCCGGTTTGTCGCGTCGGATGTTGATTGGAGATATCCGCGGCGTTTCCGAGTCTGTATGGGAGATTGACGATCTCTTCCCTTCTTAGCCCGATCTTGGCCGGCTCAACGTTGAGTCCGAGTTGAACACCGAAGGAAGGAGTTGTCCTCAGACCTGGACAAGATGAAGATTGCCACAGCAAGTCGACAAGGGTTGCTACAGCGTTGCATGGGCCGACCGGCGCAGAGTCGGCTTGTCTCCTGGCCGATCGAATCGAGTACGGTTTGGATAGGGTGAGGTTCCTGAACTTGTCGACGACGAAGTTGTTGACACCGAAAATCACCGGCAGCGTTGAGGACGAGCCGATGATATGGTTCGGTGCACTAGACACGCGAAGGCCTGGGAGATCTGCTTAGCTCCAGTGTAAATCCTAAATTTGAGGTTCGCGGGCGTGCCAGTCAATTTGACCCAGTATTTGACAAGGATATAGAAAAAAGTTAGATCCTTGATCCAATCGGCCAACAAGTCGATACAAAATTCCTCCAGCCGATTGCCGATAGTAACTTGTACATCGGCTAGAAGCCGATGATGATATAAGCCAATAATGAGCCAGCCGACTGCCGAAAAAACACTTCGACATCGGCTAGAAGCCGATGATAGAGTAGATAGGTAGAATAATAATCAATACAATGCAGTCGGTTTTATCTATTGAAAGATAACTTATCGGCTAGGCATTCTGATAAAACATCGCATAAACACCCATCGGCTTAACAAGAATAAATCTATCATTATCAATCTAGTAGGTCAAACTTAACTGATGTAGCACAGATTAATAATGATAAAAGAACCTCGATGAGCCGATAGATCTAATCCAATCGTGACGAACTATATGATAACTTATCGGCTATACATTCCGATAAAACCCTTGCGTGACAATCTATCAACCTAACAGGAACAACTTATCACTAGCAGTTCAATAGGTCGGACCTAACCGATGCAGCACAAACTGATGATAAATTGTACCTAGTAAGCCGATAAATCTACGCACGAGTGATGTGATATATCTACCCGGTCTAAGAGATCAAACTTAACTGATGCAGCCGTAGATAGAATAGATACACCGTGGTAAGGGGTGACGAGTCTTACCCTCTCGCAGGAGTTCGGACCTAACCGATACAGCCCAGCTCGAGAAGCAAGAACCCGTCGAATAGGGTGGCGATGCGCCGAAGTTGTATTGATTTGTGAGATAGTTTACATGGTCCCCGGGCATACGTATTTATACCCTGAGTTGATATAGTCTTGATCGGATACAAAACAGGAGTTTCCTAACTATAAAAGGAAAATTAACAAACCCCGATCGGACACGAGATTAGGTTTCCTAAAAATTATTATCCCTACCTAATTTATAGATAAAATATTAACTGCCATGCCGTGGTCTTCATGATTCCTTTCCAAATTCGGGTTCTTCTGGATTAGCTTCCATCGGCTGATATAGCCTCTTTCCTTAACCGAACTTGATAACGAACCCTACCAAATTTTGGTGTTAACAGAAGTCGAGGCTCCCGAAGCTGATTGTTTGCCCGGGGAAGAAGTTGACGCTGTCGACTCTGATGATTGGATCCATCAGGCTTGATGAAGATGATCTCAACGAAGCCCCTACCTAGCACACCAATTGTTGATGTTTTACACCGGCAATATGAATGTAGGGCTACTCGTCGGATCGAAACTCGATGGACTGCAAAGGAACACGGGGAGTTTATACTGGTTTAGGCCCTCGATGTGAGGTAATACCCTACGTCCAGTTGTGGTGTATTCCTTTGAGGATGTATGACAATGGTTCTGACGAACCTGTGATCTTGGTGATTCTGGTGAACCCCGATGATCTTCTCTACCCTCAGGGGGCGCCCTGCCTCCCCTTATATACTGGGGGACAGGGTTACAAAGTAGGAGTTCCAGTCATACTACAACCAAGGGATCTCCTTCTAGAGATATAACGTTCCCGACTAGGACTGTATTTTCCTTGTCGTACAAGGCTAAGTCTGCCGAGTTCTATCATATGCCTAATTACAAGGCTAGGCCCATCCTCTGTCCGAGTAGCCCATATGCTTGTCATGAGGTATCTGGGGCCCATGGCCTCCACACATAAACAATATAAATGTATAATTATTTAGTTCAGATCAATATAAGTGGAAGTTTAAATAATATGTACCTGTCCTAAGGTGCCTTTTTCTTTTCTCGTCTTTGTTCGGACCCTTATAGATGGTAAACACTCGCAATGGTAGCAACTAGAATGCCAACACTAGGGCCAACAACAATCACGGAGGTGCTCCCAATGGACCGCCACCTCTTGATGACAACATTACTGTCGCTCAAGTCCTCGCTCATTAGACTCAACTCATGAACCTGATGTTTCAGCAGATGCAAAACCAGCAAAATCAGGGACCCTTAACAGCAGATGCCTCCTCCTCCTCCACCTTAGAACAAGCTTACCGAGTTTCTACGAGTGAGACTTCCCACCTTCTCCATTACAACCAACCCAGTGGAACCCGGCGATTGGCTTCACGCTATTGAGAAGAAGATGGATCTGCTGCAGTGCATGGACCAGGAGAAGGTCTCATTTGCCTCTCACCACTTGCATGGCCCCGCATTAGAATGGTGGGATCACTTTTGTCGATGTTTTACACCAGCAATAAGAATATGGGGCTACTCGTGAGACCTAAACTTCATGGATTGCAAAAGAACACAAAACAATTTATATTGGTTCAGGCCCTCGAGATGAGGTAATACCCTATGTCCAGTTGTGATGTATTGCCTTTGAGGTTTCTCTGGTGAGATTCTGTCTATGCCCTAGGGGGCTCCCTACCCCTCCTTATATACGGAGGGATGAGGGTTACAGGGTAGGAAACCCAGTCGGATACAACCAAGGGCTTTCCTTATTAGTACATAGAGAGTCCGGCTAGGATTATATCCCTTTCCTTGTCATGCAAGGTAATATGAAGCCAAGTCCTACTCTATCTCCAATTGTAGGGACCGGTCCACCCTCTGTCTGAGTGGCCGTAATTGCCTCCCTTGAGGTATCTGGGGCCCACGGCCTCCACAACTTTGGAGCCAACAGAGCTGAAGGCCAGCCTATCACATGGGCTGAATTCGCAGCGGCTTTCAAAAAAACGCATATTCCCGTAGGAGTGGTGGCATTGAAGATATGGGAGGTCACGGTTCTCGAGCAGGGAAATCGGTTGGTGACCGAGTTTCTCTATGAGTTTAACCGCCTCACCCGCTATGCACCCGAGGATGTCAGTATGGACTCAAGGCAGGACAAGTTCATGGATGGACTAAATGACGAGCTCTCTGTTCAACTGATTTCTAGCGATTATGCTGATTTTCAGAAGCTCGTGGACAAGGCCATCCGTCAAGAGGACAAGCACAACCGGATGGAGCAGATGAAGCGCAAGATTGCTAGCTTCCAAGCCTAGTAGTCCAGCAACTAGAGGCCACGTGTGGCGATACCCCCTCAGACTCAGCCAGGAGGATCGTCATCTACACCCCATCCCTAGCGCCAGTTCTACAACAACACTACTGGCAGCGGTGTAGTCGCCAACCGTCCTCCCCCTCGCCCAGCTACTGCGCCTGCACTGAACCAGCAACCCAAGAAGGAAGCTAGAGGGAGATCATTGAATTGCTACAACTGTGGTGAACTCGGACACTGTGCTTCCCAGTGCCCAAAGCCCAAGTGTCTCAAGCCAGCTGTACCTGGAAAGACCTCCGGCAATGTGGTCAAGGCTCGGGTGAACCACGACATGACAGATGAAGCCCAGGCTACACCGGACGTCGTCCTGGGTACGTTCCCTGTGAACTCACTTTTTGCAACAGTATTATTCGATTCGGGTGCTACACATTCATTTATGTCAAGGGGTTTTGCAAGGAAACATAGGGTTCAGATAGGAAAGTTGGATAAGTCTATCATGGTTAACACACCTAGGAATCAAATGCATACCACCCAGTTTAACCCCTCTGTGACACTAGAAATCCAGGACACCCCTTTTTTGGCTGACTTGATTCTGATAAGGTCGGAAGAAATAGATGTCATCCTAGGGATGGACTGGTTAACCCAACACAAAGGGATTATTGATTGTGCCACTAGAACTGTTACCCTGATCCCTAGCCTCGGGAAAAAGGTGGTCTTCTGTGCCCCTTCAACCTCACCCTCTTTGACATCTCTAAACCTGGCAGCCATAGCAGAAATCCCTATGGTACGAGATTACCCTGATGTCTTTCCTGATGATCTACCGGAGATGCCACCCAAGAGAGACATTGAGTTCAGAATAGACCTAGCCCCAGGCACAGCTCCTATGCATAAGAGACCTTGTAGGATGGGTGCAAATGAGTTGGCAAAAGTGAAGAAGGAAGTAGAGGAATTGCTTGCAAAAGGTTATATATCAGACCAGTACGACGCCTTGGGGAGAACCAGATATTTTTGTGAAAAAGAAGGATGGAACCCAAAGGATGTGCATGGATTATCACACACTAAATGAAGTCACCATCAAGAACAAGTACCCTCTGCCTAGAATCGACGATCTGTTTGATCAGTTGGAAGGAGCCACACTGTTCTCCAAGATAGATCTTTGTTCTGGTTATCATCAGTTGAGGATTCTAGAGGAAGGCATCCCCAAGACTGCTCTCACCCCACGGTATGGGTTATATGAGTGCACCGTCATATCGTTTGGATTGATGAATGCCCCTGCTTTCTTCATGAACTTGATGAACAAAGTGTTCATGGAGTACCTGGATAAGTTTGTGGTAGTTTTCATCGATGATATCCTCATCTATTCCAAGACTAAGGAAGAACATGAGCAACATCTTCGTATAGTTTTGGAGACCCTTCGGTAGCATCGGTTGTACGCCAAGTTCAGCAAGTGTGAGTTTTGGCTTCCGGAGGTGAAGTTTCTAGGACGTGTTGTCATCGCGGAGGAATTGCGGTGGATCCAACTAATGTGGAGTCAGTAACCAAGTGGAAACAGCCGCAGACAGTCATGGAGATCCAGAGTTTCTTAGGATTGATGGCATATTACCGTCTACTCCAAAAAGATGTGAAGTTTTCATGGACTCCAGAGTGTGAGCAGAGTTTTCAAGAGTTGAAGAAGAAGTTAGTATCTGTGCCCATGTTGATCATGCCAGATCCCAAGAAAGCATTTCAAGTCTACTATGATGCATCTCGGCAGGGTTTGGGATGTGTGTTGATGAAAGAAGGAAGAGTGGTGGCGTACGCCTCAGGGCAGTTACTACCCCATGAGAATAACTATCCTACCCACGATCTAGAACTTGCAGCCGTAGTGCATGCCTTAAAAATCTGGAGACACTATCTCATCGGCAACTGCAATAAAGTCTACACGGATCACAAGAGTCTGAAGTATACCTGTGTCTGCATGGTGTGCCACGCAAGATCGTGTCGGACAGAGGAAGTCAGTTTACCTCTAAATTTTGGCAGAGACTCCAAGAGGAGATGTGTACGTGGTTAAACTTTAGTACCACATACCACCCACAAACGGATGGTCAAACTGAACGAGTAAACCAGATCTTAGAAGACATGCTAAGGGCTTGTGCCATAGACTTCAGTGGAAGTTGGGACAAAAGCCTACCATATACTAAGTTTTCTTACAAAAACAGTTACCAGGCAATCCTTCAGATGGCCCTGTTTGAGGCACTATATGGACGAAAGTGCTGTACACCACTTCTTTGGGATCAAACTGGAGAACAACAAATGTATGGAACAGATATTCTACGAGAAGCGGTGATGCGACTGGGTGCCCGATCTTCCAATAGGTTCGATTTAGCGACGTGTGGACGTTCACGTTTTGAGGCTTCCGATCAGCAGATCGTCACCTCGCACTTGCTACACCCGCACATCTTGTCGTTATCGGCCATGCTCTCACGCAGTTGACCTAACCACGAAGGTTTTGCTCCTGCAAACAATTGAAGAAATTTACAAGAACAAGGAAGAACACAATCTGAATTGCAGATGAATGTTTAGCACACAAAGTTGGGGTTCTACAAACTGATCTAGACGATAAAACTGCAATGGTAGAATAATTTAAGCAAAACCCGATCCTAAACGACAATGGCAACTGTATATATATGAGTTGGGACGTCCTATGGTTAACCCTAGGGCGCACACCCCTTGGGCTTAGCCCACGACACAATTACAAGGCCCAAACAGAATAGGACTGGAAGAGGTATGTATCTTGTTTCAATGATTTCGGACAGCTCAGGAAGAATTTTAATGTGGGACCAAAACCATCTGAAAGTAGACTCCATAAGCTTTCCAACAAGTACTCATGGGCCCCAAGAGTCCTTCTGGATCAGCGGCTAGGTCCATTTGAAGTTGATGCTATCGGAGGCCCGAATCCGAATCCAAAACTGCAGAACTTTATCTCTTGCCTTCTATGGACCAAAAGTGACGTGGTGATGTAGGAGTAGACTTGGGTAAGGTCTTGGTTTGGTCCCCAATCAACTTCTTTGGTCATCCATGTGTTCCTTACGCTCGGTCTCTTTCCCTTCACCCAAGCAAGTATCTCTGCAAATGAGAACACACAAAATTCATGGTGCAGTAACGCCTATTCAAATATATAACACATAAATCTTACGTAGCAAGCATGCACCTTTGGTTAATGAGTACATAAGGTAGCTATGGTCATATTCGAGCTAGTGATGTCCTCATCATCCTCCCCTTCTTGATTGGAAACTGTCCATGGTTTCACCTTGTCATTAAGCCTGATGAACATATCTTTATCTTTCATAACATAGGGTGAGGTAGTGTTGTGCATATGGTTGGATTCTGAAAGTTTTAAACATGGAGAACACTTTGTAGTGTAGTGCAGCTCATAACACTCCCTTTCTTGTAAACCAACCTGCAACTCAATTAAACAACTAGAGGAACCAGATAGAGAATTATTTATACTCATGCGGTCCTCTAGATAAACATGTCATTATGAAAAGGAGGTATATTAAAATTCAAACAAATGTATACTCTATGCACATTATATTCTCCTTTATTACCATAATTGCCAATAACATGAAAAAATCACATGAGAAGGACATGGCAAATCAGATCTAGCAAATAATTTCTTCTCTAAACAATTGAGTGGACAAAGATCATCAAATTGTATATAGCCCCAAGTATTTAAAGAAGATAGCAATCTAAGCTCTTCATTCTCGCTAGCAATGTGAACAACATATCTAAAATCAACACATGGTTGTTCAACAACATTACTAACATGTTCATTCACTAGTTGTGGCAGGGATATAAGTGAAGCTTTGCACAACTCTTCTTTATCACAAGAAATAGGAACCAAATCATAGTGTGACAAAAGTAATTTAGAACATGATTCCACTGGTGATTGCTCTAAACTAACATGATTAGTGGACATATATAGCACATCAGAATTGTCCATACCTTGAGTGTATGTAGCACCATTTCTGTTACTTTTGTTCTCATTTTCAAAAACTATAGGTGCACTCTTAATTAAACCATTTTGAAACATGCATGGAACAACAGGTGGATCTTCTTTCTCTATGTCTTTCTTCTTTTCCTCATTACCTTGGCTCTTCTCAGATACCTCGGTAGCACAGGATGTTGGCACCGATGCCTCTGATCGCGCCTGATTGGTGGAGGGTGTAGCAGTCCAGACAGTGGTGAAGGTACTTTTTCTGGACCCAAAAGGAGGCCTCGATGTAGACGTGATGCCCCAATTGTTCCTTTTCATTGGTTGCCTTCCCTGCAATTCCTGTTCAGTTAACATAGCTAGATGGAACAACTGGTTAATAGAATTGCATTCTTTATAGGCAATTATGTTCTGAATTTCACATCTCAATCCCCCATAGAACCGAGCCGTCTTATCCTCCTCATCCTCCTGTACCTCACAACACAACATGCCTATCTGTAGTTCTTGATACTATTCTTCTACAGACTTATCACCTTGGTCTAGGCGTAGCAACTTTTTTCGCAAATCTCATTTGAAGGATGGAGGAATAAATCTACCCCACATAGCTTGCTTCAGTCTATCCCATGTGTCAGGTTGTAAGTTGAGATTACCTAATTCTTGCCACCAGATTTTAGCAAAATCTTTGAACTCACTTGTAGCTTGCCTAACCCTATGAATTTCAGGAACTAGATGGGAATTAAACTTCTGCTCTACTGTCATCTCCCAATCTAAATAAGCCTCAGGGTCATATTTTCTAGAAAAGGAAGGCAAGGTAAATTTAACTTTAGCAAAAGGATCATCATTACCTCGCCCTTGGTGGCGATTACCTCCCATACCTTGCCGGCTGAATCGCAGCCGTTGATGTAGGCGCTCGTCACGAAGTTCAGCGCGTGCATCACTATTGTCAGCTTCCTCCTCTTCATGACCTCCGTCATCATCAACAAATGGTGGTGTTGGGTGATGGTTTGCTACCAGCTGCTCGATGCTATTAGTGAGGGTGGTAATGCTCCCCACTATAGCCCGGAGGTCTTCCCGCATAGCATTCACAGTAGCTACATTTTCCTCAATCTTCTGATCTAGCTTAGTGATCTCCTCTTTTGAAGCACAATCAGCAAAATCGTTCACCTCACCTGCCATGGTTAGTAGAAAATAGAAAACAAACAGCACAAAACTATGATCCCTATCAACTACTAGGCACTAAGACACACTCTCAAGTGTCTTACCTTGCTCTTACAAGAATCTTACCAATTGAAGCAAGCGATACGACTCGGAGAGGTGGGATGTTTGACGACGGCAGGAGTGCGATTGCGAGGATCAACCTATACTGACCAGAAGTGTGTGGATCTCGGAAGGTAGTGTATTGTACCAAGGGTTAGCAAAATTCAATAATAGAATAGCAAAGCTGAATAAGTGTTCCAAATACTTGTAGCAGTCGCTGGCCGAGACACGTTCCTAGAACCAGCCTAACAAGCAAGAGTAAGAAACAAAGGACTTAGGACAACTCTCTCTCACTAGGTCTCTCGAATATCTTCAAAGATCAGCTCAGCAAGACTGCTTACTGAAAATAGCTCTCTATCCTTCTCTTTTTGTTCTTTTTTTTCTTCTTTTTTTTTTCTTTTTTTTTCCTTCTAGGAGTACATCTAGTACACAAGAAGCAACCACAAAAATTAGCAGCTCGATATAATGCACAGAGTGACCTTGGAAAAACACACAGAGGTGCTCTGAAAAGCGTGCAAGAACTTCGGAGCTCGAAAACTCAGTCTTGCAGGCCAAATTCCGCTATTTTAGATCAGCTGAACCTGACAAAGTTGGGGAGAAGCAGATGTAAAATTTTCTATAGATGTCCACAGATATAAAATTTGCCTGATTTCAAGTCCGTATGTAAAAGTTATGGCTGTTTTAAGAAAGGTAGCGTGAACTAGGGTTTCGCGGCTCAACCCTATTGCTCCAGCTAAAGTATAAGTGCCAATAGATCAAGCGGGGCTGACAAGGAGGCTAGTGATGCAGGGCGATTGACACAAGGTGGCTTGCGACCTATATAAAAGGGCTTGCGAAAGCGGATTATAAGCTTAAGGCGGCTTGCAGTCCGAAACCGAGTAGAACTCGATCTCTCAAGACAGGCTCTCGCACAACGCAACAGCTAGAACTAGAACCACGAACACGACTCTAAACCAGCGACCACTAACTTGACCTAGGACATAGACTCAACAAAGCGAAACTGAAATAAATTTTGCAAAGGCACAAAGGGGTTTGGACAGGGGATAAACCTAACACTACGAAGAACACGGTGGTAACAAATTTTTGGGTTTTCTAGACTCTAGGTAAGGGAAAACAAAACTTAATAGAAGGAAACATAGATGATACCTATCGGGCAACCTGATGCTCTGATACCACTTGATGCGACTGGGTGCCCGATCTTCCGATAGGTTCGATTTGGCAACGTGTGGATGTTCACGTTTTGAGGCTTCCGATCAGCAGATCGTCACCTCGCACTTGCTACACCCGCACGTCTTGTCGTTAGTGGCCATGCTCTCACGCAGTCGACCTAACCACGAAGGTTTTGCTCCTGCAAACAATCGAAGAAATTTGCAAGAACAAGGAAGAACACAATCTGAATTGCAGATGAATGTTTAGCACACGAAGTTGGGGTTCTACAAACCGATCTAGACGGCGAAACTGCAATGGCAGAATAATCTAAGTAAAACCCGATCCAAAACGACAACGGCTACTGTATATATATGAGTTGGGACATCTAGGGTTAACCCTAGGGCGCACACCCCTTGGGCTTAGCCCATGACACAATTACAAGACCCAAGGCCTAAACAGAATAGGACTAGAAGAGGTACATATTTTTTTTTGATGATTTCAGACAGCTCAGGAGGAATTTTGACATGAGACCAAAACCATCTGAAAGTAGACTCCATAAGCTTTCCAACAAGTACTCATGGACCCCGAGAGTCCTTCTGGATTAGCGACTAGGTCCATTTGAAGTTGATGCTATTAGGAGGCCTGAATCCGAATCCAAAACGTGCAGAACTTCATCTCTTGCCTTCTATGGACCAAAAGTGATGTGGTGATGTAGAATTAGACTTAGGTAAGGTCTTGGTTTGGTCCCCAATCAACTTCTTTGATCATCCATGCGTTCCTTGCGCTCGGTCTCTTTCCCTTCACCTAAGCAAGTATCTCTGCAAACGAGAACACACAAAATTCATGGTGCAGTAACGCCTGTTCAAATATATAACACGTAAATCTTACATAGAAAGCATGCACCTTTGGTTGATGAGTACATAAGGTAGCTATGGTCATATCCGAGCTAGTGATGTCCTCATCAAGCGGAAGAGAAAGTGAAGATTATACAGGAGCGCCTATGAGTAGCTCAGTCTCGTCAGAAGAGCTATGCGGACAATCATAGGAGGGACCTCGGTTTCGAGGAAGGTGATTATGTGTATCTATGAGTCACGCCACTTCGAGGAGTTCACCGGTTTCAAATGAAAGGAATGATGGCACCACGTTACGTGGGGCCATACAAGATATTGGGTTGAAGAGGAGAAGTCTCTTATCTACTAGAGTTGCCTCCCACTTTGGCTGGGGTCCACGATGTCTTTCATGTGTCACAGTTGAAGAAATGTCTGTGAGTGCATGACCGAAGAAGCCAATCCGGAATAGATAGAGATTCACGAAGAACTAACTTATGTCGAGAAGCCTATCCGTATCTTAGAGACCAATGAGAAAAATACTCAGAACCGGGTGATAAGGTTTTGTAAAGTATAATGGAGCAATCACTCAGAAGAGAAAGCAACATGGGAACGTGAGGATGTATTGAAGTCTGCTCACCCACATCTCTTCTCCTAATCTTCAGAATCTCAGGACAAGATTTTGTTTAAGGGGGGTAGGTTTGTAACACCCTGAAAATTCCCCAATTAAATAAGTCATGTGAAAAAGGAATTTTAGAAATTATGTTAAAAGTCCAAAGGAGTGAAATCATAAAAACCAGAGAAAATTCTCAACTAAAGTTGGTCTGGAACAAATTTTATAAAATACTTTGCTTAATTCTTTACCTTCTGGAATTTTTTGGGAATTAATTGAGCAAGGGAAGTCTTTTTAACAATTGGAAAAAGCATTTCAGTATTTAAACAAAAGAAAAACCTTTAAAAAACCCTTTTCCTGTTCCTGGAGCGAGTCTAGCCCATCCCTGTGCTCTCTCCCCGCACGCGCGTTGTCAACCAACAGTGGCCCGCCTCCTCTTCTCTCTCCCTTCTCTCCGACAGGTGGACCCCACCTGTCAGATCTGTCTTCCCCGCCGAGACCGAGCCCACGCTGATGCCGCACCAAATCTGATGCTGATTCGATCTCCTCGTGTGCCCGGTCCTCAAATTAGTTGAGGGTTTTTGATCCCCTCAACCTCCTCGTCCTTTTTGCCCATGAATCGTGGAGAGCAACGGACGGGAACGACTCCGATTCAAGCTCGTGAAGCTTCAAGACTCCGAGGAAGACCTATTCCACCGCTACGACCGAACCAGAGCTGATCTCTCCTCCCCTTCACTATAAATAGCCTCCCCTGGGCTCCTCTCTCTCCCTTTCCGCCGTCAACCAAGCTCGCCCAAGCCCCGTGTGCCCTAGCACCGAAGCAAATCCAATCCGCCACCGCCGCCGCTTTCTAGCTGAGCTTCGCCGCCGCTTTAGCCACCGCCGGAGCTCGTTGTCGCCTTTCCTGGAACCACCGGACTGCGAGGAAGCTAGGCCACTGTTAACACCAAAATTTGGCACGATTCATATCAGACTTCAATTAAGGAAAGAAGCTATATCAACCGATGGAAATTAATCCAGAAGAAGCCGAGTTCAGGAAGGAATCGTGAAGACCACGGCATGGCAGCTAATATTCTATCTATAAATTAGGCAGGGATAATGATTTTTAGGAAACCTGATCTCGTGTCCGATCAGGGTTTGTTATTTTTCCTTTTATAGTTAGGAAACTCCTGTTTCGTATCCGATTAGGACTGTCTCAACTCGGGGTATAAATATGTATGCCTGGGTACCTTGTAAACTATCTAATCAATCAATACAACTTCGGCGCATCGCCACCCTTTCCGACGGGTTCTTGCTTCTCGAGCCGGGCTGCATCGGTTAGGTCCAAACTCCTGCGAGAGGGTAAGACTCGTCACCCCTTACCCAGGTGTATCTACTTTGTCTACGGCTGCATCAGTTAAGTTTGATCTCTTAGGCCGAGTCGATATACCACATCACGCGTGCATAGTTTTTATCGGTTTATTGGGTGTAACTTATCATCAGTTTTTGCTGCATCGGTTAGGTCCGACCTACTAAACTGAGCGATAAGTTATTCCTGCTAGGCCGATGGATTTTGTGCAAGCATCTTATCGGGATGTATAGCCGATAAGTTATCGTACATCACAATTGCATTAGATCTATCGGCTCATCGAGGTTCTTTTATTATTATTAATCTGTGCTACATCAATTGAGTTTGACCTACTAGATTGATAATAATAGATTTATCCTTCTTAAGCCGATCGGTTTTATACGATGTTTTATCGGAGTGCTTAGCCGATAAGTTATATTTCTACTAGATAAATCCGACTGCATTGTCTATTGATTATTATTCTACATATCTACTCTTTCATCGGCTTCTAGCCGATGTCCAAGTGTTTTCTCGGCAGTCGGCTGGCTTATTATTTGCTTATATTCGATTCTATCATCGGCTTCTTAGCCGATGCGCAAGTGCTGTTGGTAGCCGGACACGAGGAAGGACTTGGGCGCGGGCACGAGCAAAGACCCGGGCACGGGCACGAGCAAAGACCCGGACGCGAGCATGGACGAGGACCCAGGTGCGGGCACAGGCGAGTGCCCGGGCACGGGCACGGGCAATACCTTAGGTTTACGGCCGATGCTCAAGCATTCCTTCGGCAATCGGCTAGTAGTATTCTTATCGGCCGATTGGATCACTGAGCTAATATTTTCTATCTCCTTGTCAATTGCGGGGTCAAATTGACTGGCACGCCTACAAACCTCAAGATTTTAGGATCTGCACTGGAGTGAAGCAAATCTCCTAGGCCTTCGCGTGTCTCCAAGGCGCCGAACGGCCCCGGCGGTTTTCAGCATCAACACGTTTTTGGCACGCCTGGTGGGACACAGAACTTCAACATGGCTGGAAAGGAGGTCAGCACAAACAACGTGATTCCAGTCACAATGGAAGATTTGACCGAAGAACAAAGACAACAAGTGGAGCAGAATATTGCTGAATTTCAGAAGCTTTGTCTAGAATCCTTTAGTATGACACATCAAGGGCCGATTTAGAAGTCACAATTACCAAAACCTGTTATGGTTGGTGAATCGAGCCATACATCGCCTGCAAGTTCACAAAAGCCACTTCAAGACATGGTTAATGAAGCGGTTCATCATGCATTGATCGATCAATCTAGGATGTTGATGAACACATTACAGAGCTTGATCAAGAAGGCGGTGGAGCCGATTCAACTGGCTGGGGGGCAACAAGATGGAGTTCCTCAAGGATATCATCAAACTGCATACTATGGGGGGCATCGTCATCCAGGAGCTGTCCCTGAGTACAATTATCAGAGAGGATATCAGAAGCAGAATCGGCTACCAACTCCACCTCTGCATTATCACGTTGAAGATCCAAGGGAAGAAGATTGGATAGCAAGAGTCACAGAGGTGGTGAGAGAACAATTCGGTTTAAGACCGAAGAAGGAAACATTTATGTATCGGCCTCCATATCCAGATTGGTTTGATAGAATTCCATTGCCACGCCGATACAGAGTACCAGACTTCTCAAAATTCTCAGGGCAAGATGATGTATCTACAGTGGAGCATGTCAGCCGATTCTTGGCTCAGTGTGGGGAGGCATCGGCTGAAGAAGCTTTGAGAGTTAGATTTTTCCTGCTATCATTGTCCGGATCGGCTTTCGCATGGTTTTCTTCGTTACCACCAAATTCAGTTTAGGGTTGGGCCGATTTGGAAAAGCAATTCCACAAATATTTCTTTACTAGGATTCAGGAGATGAGCTTAACGGATTTAACATCGGTAATACAGAAGCCGGATGAATCAATCACAGAATATATCCAATGGTTTTGTGATGTTAGAAGCCGATGTTATAGTTTAAGTCTGGATGATGCACAGCTGGCCGAGTTAGCATTCCAAGGTTTGTTGGCTCCAACCAAGGAAAGATTTTCAACAGAAGACTTTGATAGCCTAGCACACCTAGTACAGAAGGTATCGGCTCATGAAAACCGATTTCAAGAAGCTAGGAAGGGATGTTGAGGCTCAAACAGAAGAATTTCAAAGTTTGATAACAAACTCCGAAATTGGGGGGCATGTGTTAACGCCAAAATTTGGCACGATTCATATCAGACTTCGATTAAGGAAAGAAGCTATATCAACCGATGGAAATTAATCTAGAAGAAGCCAAGTTCAGGAAGGAATCGTGAAGACCACGGCATGGCAGTTAATATTCTATCTATAAATTAGGCAGGGATAATGATTTTTAGGAAACCTAATCTCATGTCCGATCGGGGTTTGTTATTTTTCCTTTTATAGTTAGGAAACTCCTGTTTCGTATCCGATTAGGACTGTCTCAACTCGGGGTATAAATATGTATTCCCGGGTACCTTGTAAACTATCTAATCGATCAATACAACTTCGGCGCATTGCCACCCTTTCCGACGGGTTTTTGCTTCTCGAGTCGGGCTGCATCGGTTAGGTCCAAACTCCTGCGAGAGGGTAAGACTCGTCACCCCTTACCCAGGTGTATCTACTTTGTCTACGGCTGCATCAGTTAAGTTTGATCTCTTAGGCCGAGTCGATATACCACATCACGCGTGCATAGTTTTTATCGGTTTATTGGGTGTAACTTATCATCAGTTTGTGCTGCATCGGTTAGGTCCGACCTAGTAAATTGAGCGGTAAGTTATTCCTGCTAGGCCGATGGATTTTATGCAAGCATCTTATCGGGATGTATAGCCGATAAGTTATCGTACATCACAATTGCATTAGATCTATCGGCTCATCGAGGTTCTTTTATTATTATTAATCTGTGCTGCATCAATTGAGTTTGACCAACTAGATTGATAATAATAGATTTATCCTTGTTAAGCCGATGGGTTTTATGCGATGTTTTATCAGAGTGCTTAGCCGATAAGTTATCTTTCTACTAGATAAAGCCGACTGCATTGTCTATTGATTATTATTCTGCATATCTACTCTTTCATCGGCTTCTAGCCAATGTCCAAGTGTTTTCTCGGCAGTCGGCTGGCTTATTATTTGCTTATATTCGATTCTATCATCGCCTTCTTAGCCAATGCGCAAGTGCTGTTGGTAGCTAGACACGAGGAAGGACTCGGGTGCGGGCAGAAGCAAAGACCCGGGCACGGGCACGAGCAAAGACCTGGATGCGAGCACGGACGAGGACCCAGGCGCGGGCACAGGCGAGGGCCCGGGCGCGGGCACAGGCGAGGGCCCGGGCATGGGCGCGGGCAATACCTTAGGTTTACGGCCGATGCTCAAGCATTCCTTCGGCAATCGGCTGGTAGGATTCTTATTGGCCGATTGGATCACTGAGCTAATATTTTCTATCTCCTTGTCAATTGTGGGGTCAAATTGACTAGCACACTCAAATTGACTAGCACACCTACGAACCTCAAGATTTTAGGACCTGCACTGGAGTGAAGCAAATCTCCCAGGCCTTCGCGTGTCTCCAAGGCGCTGAACGGCCCCGGCAGTTTTCGGCGTCAACAGCCGCCACCTCGTAGCAGCTAGAGACTGTCGGAACCACGCCGCCGCTGAGGACCCAAACTCCTTCACCACTAAAAGCTTGCCGCTGGTCACTCCCGTCGCCATTCATCGTAGTTTTGCCCTTGGTAAGGATCGCCGCACTTCCCTTTATCTCGCAGTGCCCTCGCCGTGCTCCACCGTGTCGCCGATCGCTGACGACCATTGGAGCCCGAGCCACCACCGCCGACGTGGACGCCACACCGGAGCCAGCTCGCCGTGGGTCCGATCCAATCGGGATCAATCCGAGCCATTGATCGCCATGATTAGATCCCAACCGTCCGATGTAGCTTCGGTTAGATCTCAGCTGTTGGGTGGGAGGCTCCACCCCTCCCCCCTTCTCTCTGGGTAGGGGCAGGCCACTCCTGAGGATTTGCTTCGGGCAGGCTCCGGGGAGCCCTCCGGAGTGTACCTGGACCCTGCCAAATGAAGTATAGGGGCCTTCGGCCAGCGGCCGGAGACGAGGCCCGAGGACCACGAGTGCGATCCACGCAGCATTCATGCTGACAAGACGGGGGCATTCAAAACTCCCACCAACCCGGTTGACTCGCTCCAGACGGGCAAGATGGAGGAGCAGCAGTTGAGGCCGTGAATCTTGGGAGCACGTCACTATGATGTCAATCCTACGATCTGCCGAATTCACTCGGCTGAGGACTTAATGTGCCGTCCTCTTTGGCCTCCTATGATTTAGCAACTAGTGGGGGCCACTAGATAGTCACTCATTAGTCAAGGGATAGCTTTGTAACTTCCCATGTATGCCATAGAGCTATAAAAGCATGTAAAGTGTTCCCCAAGGGGGGGGGGGGCAAGCCAAATAGAACACACACATCTTGCCATTCAGTCCCCTTGGAGATAGCTGTGGGACTCTGTTCCAACATTGGCACCATCTGTGGGGAGCGTACATAGTCCTCAAGGAAGAACTCCCGAGCCAACCCCAGCATAAGGGGTATGGCCCCAAAAAGGACGGAAACTGTCGTCGGGGGTGTGGCACGCTGCTCTCAGAGGGACATGCGCCACCTGTCCCAGCTAGGAGAACCCACCTCTCCGCAGGCTACGATAGCCGTCGCGTCCCGACGCACCGACGACAGCACCACAGGCGGTGGCGCCGACAACACGGTGCAGGAGCACAACCTTTGCTGCGAGCAGGGCAGGGCACCAGTTTCGCTGCCGCATGCAGACGACCTCATTGCGGCTATCCGGGGCCTAGCTGGAGGAATTTCGCAAGGTGGTAGCCTCACTCAGGAGCGAGGGGGCATCATTTGGGACTGCCGTGCAAGCCCAAATTGATGAACTCTGGACCACCCTCGCAGCAGTCCAGGGGGCGACCACAAGCGCTGCCAATGCAAGGGCCCCGGCCGTGGGGGTGGTGGCATGCGTAATACAAGCGAATCCGCACGGGTCGGCGAGCGAGTCCGTGGGGCTACCTGTGGCCACTACGCCCACGAGCCATGCTCGTCCCTAGCCCATGTTCGACTCAGAGTCCCCACTGGCCATAGAACTCCAGTTGGAGCCATACCCATAGGGCTTCCGCCCTCCGAAGCTCACCAAGTACCACAGTGAGACGGACCTGAAGGAATTCGCTAAGAGCTATGCCCTGGCCATCGAGGCCAGTGGTGGGGGCATGGTTGCCATGGCCAAGTGTTTCCCCTTAGCCCTTGACGACGTCGCCCAGTGCTGGTATTGGGTGCCACCACCGGGCTCCGTGCATAGCTGGACCCAACTCCGAGACACCTTCTGCAACAACTTCCAAGGCACGTTCGTAGAGCCCATGACATCCGGTAGCCTATTCATCATCAAGCAGCGGGCTGACGAGACACTCCGAGACTACTTCCAGCGTTTCACCACCACCAAGTCCCAAATAAGGGGCCTGTCTGACACCACCGTCATCGATGCTGCCATGCAAGGCTTGATGGAAGGAAGTGAGCTTTTGGAGGCCATGGGCCTAGGGTACCTCATGAGAAGCATTAAGGCCACTTAGACAGAGGGTGGGTCTAACCTTGTAATTAGGGATACAATAAGACATAGCATTCATTACCTTGTATGACAAGGAAAGGACATAGTTCTAGTTGGGCACGTTGTATTCCAAGAAGGAAATCCCTTGGTCAGAGTCTGACTTGGATTCCTACCTTGTAACCTTATCTCCTCGGTATATAAGGGGAGGCAGGGCGCCCCCTTGAGGGCATAGCAAAATCTCACTAGAGAAACCTCAAAGGCAATACACAATAGCTGGAAGTAGGGTATTACCTCATCTCGAGGGCCTGAACCAGGATAAATTGTCTCGTGTTCCTTTGCAATCCATCAAGTTTAGGACTCACGAGTAGCCTCATATTCTTATTGCCGGTGTAAAACATCGACAGTTGGCATGCCAAGTAGGGGCATCGGCGAGATCAACTTCAACAAGCTTGATGAATCCCATCACCGAAGTCAATGGCATCATCTTCTTCCCCGAGCAAACAATCACCTTCGGGAGCCTCGACTTCATTGTCGACGAATTCGGCAACCTTACCCTGTCTGACTCGGATCCGATCCAATCGGCCAGGGACCAAGTCAACTCTGTGCCAGTCGGCCTATGCAATGCTACAGCGATCTTCGGTGACATGCTGTGGTGATCTCCAACTTGCCCGAGTCTAAGAACAACTCTTTCTTTCGGTGTTCAACTCAGATTCAGCCTCGAGCCGGCCGAGATCGGGCTGAGGGAGGAGGAGATCGTCAATCTCCAGTTTGGACTCGGCAACACCGCGGATAACTTCAATCAGCATCTGACGCGGCAGACCTGACCCCTAGAATTCAACTCGGATACGGCTCAGAGCCGCTCGAGATTGGATCTAGGGAGGTCGGGGTCATTATTACCCCCCCAACTATTCCAACTCCGACTATTAGTCGAACAGCACTTGCCAGCACTTTGGCAAGCTTTTCTCCACCACGTGAAGTCTTTATGGTGTCTTAGGGCTCAACTCCCACCGAAGATGCACGCCGACTGCACGATCAGCAAGAGGAGGAGGCTCGCCGACTACGATAACAATAGGAGGAAGATGCAAGATGCCATCAGGCTGAGCACGATGCTCGCAACGACAATCTGCGCAAGGCTGGGCGAACTGCTCAACAGGAAATCCTCCAAACCCGAGTCGGTGACCATGATGTCTTTGTAACTCCTCAACAGAACCCCGACGATAGCAAGGATTAAAACCATGATCACCGCTGCTGCATGCCAGCAATGGCAACAGTCGGGTGACACTCTCATACCATCCAACAGGGCAGCTTCTCCAATGGTGATCTCATCTGCCTCAATGCGACGCCGAGCGGCCGGCTCTAGTCAGCCACACACGGAGTCACGCCATAAGTCACTCGGCAACAAGGACCGGTGGTGCCAACATCAAGACAACCATCGGGATAATGAGGATGTCTGAGGCTGACTACGACGTGATCTCCAGCAAGACATCAATGCACGATGTCACAAACACGAGGAAGATGAGCGTCGCTGACTAGAAGACGAGAATAAGTGCTTCGGCCTCCACCATGAGTGGTTTCACCATCGTAGTCGGAGTCGCAGTCCTCATACAGATGAAGGAGTACCGGCCTTCACCCATGAGCTGCAAGAAGTCGACTGGCTATCAGGCTTCAAGCCGACTGGAATTGAAAAATACAATGGGAAGACTGAAGGACCGAAACAGGCGACCAGAGGGGGGGGTGAATGGGAGCCTATAAAAATTTCTTTCAAAAAAAAAAACTCGGCCTATGTCCCAAATTTCAACCCAACGCCCCTCTCAATCAATCATCAAGATTACTTACCCCAACTAGTGGTGTAATAATCTTAGGAACGATTAAACAAGTTCTCCAAGCCGGCAGAAGCAAAAATAATTAAGACAGCTCAAAACTGCCCTGTAAAGAATTCCTCAAACACCTTGCATGCAGTAGCGACAACAGCAGCTTGCTGGTGGCCGGCAAATAGCAGGTGCTGAACTCCCGTCCTGGCGTGCTCGACCAGCAGCAGCAGGGAACGGCAACGACACCCAGCGGACAGCAGAAACTTGACTCCGCGACGGCGCGCGTGAGGTCACTGGCAGCAGACAGTAGGAAAAGTAGATGCAAACAAAAAGAACAGAAAAGTAGATGCAAACAAAAAAGAACAATTCACCAAGATGAATGATTAACTCCAGTAATTGTTCTACAGAACTGCATCTAGCCTCCGCCCGATCGTCCTCCCTCTCTTGATTGGAGAGATCAATAAAAATCTCTCTCTAGACTTGAAGACCTAGGCTAGATCGAGAGAGAAGGTGTGTTCCCTAGAACCCTAGGCACGGGTACTGTTCACGTGAACAGTAGCTCGCCCCAAAAATCCCAAAAAGCCCCCACGTCTCTCAACCCTAGGTGCCACATATTTATATCTCCAAAAAGGTGGCCCACCTAAATTACAAAACTGTCATTACACGACTTAAACGACACGTAATGGCATGATAATCATATCCAATCAATCACGTCCTCCATGTCAAATTCCGCGATGTTCGCGATCCCTCCATCTCCACGATGTGATCCTCGCGATGTCGCCGCACGACCATCCGAAATCATATCGCGATCGCCGGAAATTTCCATCTTCGGCCACGCCCGCCGCACGAGCGTCCCGGTACATCCTTGGTTTTATGGCTCAACCAAGAAACCGTCCACTGACGTCCTCCCGCCGTGTAGCCAGATACAGTAGACGTACACCGCACAATCTCCGTCCCTCGAACGCGAGTGTCGAACCACCCTTCACCGCCCCGCGGTTCATCAGCATGGCATCCTATCCCCGTTCTTCACAGATTGCCGCATGATTAGTCTCCACCTGTCACCTGCAACCACAGCCTGCCAAGAGACACGTCACACGCACACCGTGTTGTCAATCGCTCATCACAAGGCACTAGCCCCACGGGCATCTCAAAGACCAACCCCGAGTCCTGGTTCACAGTTTACACTCTGACGATCCGAGCAGTTGGAGGGGATCATAAGGCCATGGCTAACTACCTCCTAGTCGCTCTAGCCGACTCAGCAAGGACATGGCTAACAGGACTTCCGAAGAGATCAATCGGCTCCTAGGGAGAACTCTGAGAACGCTTTATCACCAATTTCAAAGGAACATACGAGAGGCCATCTTCCGAGTACGACCTGTATTAATGCCATCAAAGGAAGAATGAGTCTCTTCGTGATTTCATCAAGAGGTTTTCTGAGAAGAGGAATGTGGAGGCCATGGGCCCTGGGTACCTCATGAGAAGCATTTGGGCCACTCGGACAGAGGATGGGCCTAGCCATGTAATTAGGGATACAATAGGACTTGGCATACATAACCTTATATGACAAGGAAAGGATATAGTCCTAGTCGGGCATGTTGTATTCCTAGAAGGAAATCCCTTGGTTGGAGTATGACTGGGATTCCTACTTTGTAACCTTGTCCCCCGGTATATAAGGGGAGGCAGGGCGCCCCCTGAGGGCATATGACAATCTCACTAGAGAAACCTAAAAGGCAATACACCACAACTGGACATAGGGTATTACCTCATCTCGAGGGCCTGAACCAGTATAGATTGTTTGTGTTCCTTTGCAATCCATCAAGTTAAGGTTTCACGAGTAGCCCCATATTATTATTGCCGATACAAAATATCGACAGTTGGCGCGTCAGGTAGGGGCATCAGCGAGACCATCTTCCTCAAGCCTGATGGATCCAATCACCGGAGTCGATGGCATCAACTTCTTCCCCGGGCAAACAATCACCTTCGGAAGCCTCAACTTCATCGCCGACAAATTGGGCAACCTCACCCTGTCCGACTCGGACCCGATCCAATCGGCCAGGGACCAAGCTGACTCCTTGCTGGTCGGCCCACGTAACATAGTGGCAACCCTCATCGACTTGCTGTGGTAATCATCAACATGCCCGAGTCTAGGGACAACTCTTTCTTTTGGTGTTCGACTCAGACTTGGACTTGAGCCAGCCAAGATCGGGCTAAGAAAGGAGGAGATCGTCGATCTCCCGTTCAGACTCGGCAACGCCGCGGATAACTTCAATCAGCATCTGACACGGCAGACCTGATCCCCTAGAGTTCGACTCGGATATGGCCCAGAGCCGCTCGAGATTGGATCTATGGAGGTCGGAGTGGTAATCACCCCCATCAACTACTCTGATTCTGAATCTAAGTCGGACAGCAGTTCAGCAAGCTTCTCTCCACCACGTGAAGTCTTCATGGCATCCAAAGGCTCTACTCCCACTCAGGAGGCACGCCGACTACACGAGCAGCAAGAGGAGGAGGCCCGCCGACTGCGAGAACAATAGGAGGAAGAAGCAAGATGCCTGCACATCGAACGCAACGCCTGCAACGATGATCTACGCAGGGCCAGGCGGACTGCTCAACAACAAATCCTCTAAACCCGAGTCGGTGACCACGACGTCTTCGTAACGCCTCAGCAAAACGTCGTAGCCGCTGCAACTCTACTGGACACGCTCTAGTTCGGGCCTGATCACCAGGCCACCTCGACTATAGCAAGGATAAAAGCCATGATCACCGCTGCTGCATGTCAATAGCACCAACAATCGGGCGATACCATCATATTGACCAACCGATCGGCTTCTCCAACGGCGGTCTCATCTACCTCGACATGATGCTGAGTGGCCGGCTCCAGTCAGCCGCACACGGAGTCACGCCAGACGTCACTCGGCAACCCCAACAATGATCGGTGGCATCGACATCAAAATGACCGTCGGGACAACCAGGATCTCTGAGGCCGACTACAACGTGATCTTCAGTAAGACATCAACACACAGGCCGCGAATGCGAGGAAGATGAGCAGCGCCGACTAGAAGACGAGAATGAGCACTTTGGCCTCCACCACAAGCAGTTTCACTGCTGTAGTCAGAGTCGGAGTCCTCATGCAGATGAAGTAGTACCGGCCTTCACCCAGGAGCTGCAACAGGTCGACTGGTTGTCAGGATTTAAGCTGACTGGAATCGAGAAGTACGACGGGAAGACCAATCCTGAGTCTTGGCTCACAGTCTACACTCTGGCGATCCGAGCAGCTGTAGGAGATCACAAGGCCATGGCTAACTACCTCCCAGTCACTCTATTTGACTCGGTGAGGACATGGCTAACAGGACTCCCAAAGAGGTCAATCAGGTCCTGGGGAGAACTCCGAGAACACTTTATCGACAACTTCCAGGGAACTTACGAAAGGCCATCTTCTGAGCATGATCTCTATCAGTTGCACCAAAGGAAGAACGAGTCTCTGCGCGAGTTCATCAAGTGGTTTTCCGAGAAGCGGAATTTGATCCCAATGATCAAGGACGAAGTCATCATTGCTGCCTTCCGCAAGGGAGTCAAAGATGCCCCGTTCATTGCCAAGTTTGCTCGGAAACCTCCCGCTTCTGTCAAGGCTCTTTTTGATATGGCAAACAAGTATGCCAACTCGACCGACGTGGTCGCTTAGGCTCTCGACAATAAAAAAGAGCTCCAGCAGAAGGACAAGAAAGACAATGACAGGCCAACACAAAACAAATCCGGCAACCGCAAGCGGAAGTCGAATAACGTGGTGGCTACCATGGAGCATACTCGGCCATGACCCCCGAGGAGTAACGAATACCAAAAAGTGATGAACAGGCCATGCCCCTTTCATCCAAAGGGCAAGCACATGGCTAAGGACTGCTTCAAGATTAAGAAATTTGCTTTCGAGTAGGCTTCAACATCCAGCGCCGATAAAGACAAGCTAGATTCGGGCACAGCCGGCAATTACCAAGATCCCCAGGCTGAGCTCAACCACATCTTTGGAGGGCCATCTGCATATGAGTCCAAGAGGAAGCAGAAGCTTACAGCATGTGAAATCAACTCAGTCTCTGCAGCAGACACCCCCCAATACTTGCGCTGGTCAGAAACGCCAATCACGTTTGACCGCGCAAATCATCCCGATTGGGTTACTCATCCAGGACGCTATCCACTCGTCCTGGACCTGGTCATCAGGAGCATCAAATTGAAGATGGTTCTCATTGATGGAGGCAGTGCTCTCAACATTCTGTTCACCAAGACGCTGGACAAGATGAAGATTCCTCGTTTAGAGCTACGGCTGAGTACAACGCCCTTCCACGGGGTAATCCCTGGCCTGTCTTCTATTCCACTCAGACAGATAACTCTGCCAGTTACTTTTGGCACGTGGAATAATTTCTGCATCGAGGATATATGCTTCGAGGTTGCCGACTTCGAGACCATGTATCACACTATACTCGGACGGCCGGCGCTATCCAAGTTCATGGCAGTGCCACATTATACCTACATGATGCTCAAGATGCCAGGGCCAGCCGGAGTTCTTTCCCTTCGCAGCAATGTCAAGCAAGCCTTCACCTGCGACAAGGAGAGCTACAAGCTGGCTCAATCTCAAGAGGCGGCAGTCGGGCGCAATAGCATTCGGCTATCCACTACAAGTCCATGCGGGGATGATTAGGTTCTGGCCAAACAACCAGCCAAGTCAGGAATTTCAGCGGATTCTGAAACCAAGAAGATCCCCTTGGACCCTTTCGACCCCTCCAAAACTGCTCTAGTTGGGATCGGACTCGACCCTAAATAGGAAGACGGGCTCCTCACCTTCCTATAGGCGAACAGGGACATATTTGCTTAGAAACCTTCCAACATGCCTGGTGTACCAAGGAAGGTGATCGAGCATTCCCTCAACATCAGGTCGGATGCCAAGCCAGTCAAACAACGGCTACGGCGCTTCACACAAGACCACAAAGATGCTATTCAGGAGGAAATAACCAAGCTCCTTGCAGCCGGGTTCATTAAAGAGGTCTACCACCCAGATTGGCTAGCAAACCCAGTCTTAGTCCGGAAGAAGAACGGTAAATGGCGAATGTGTGTCGACTACACCGACTTAAACATGGTGTGCCCCAAAGATCCATTTGGTCTACCGAGAATAGATCAAGTGGTGGATTCAACTGCGGGGTGCGAACTTCTCAGCTTTCTCGACTGTTACTTAGGATGTCACCAAATCAGCTTGAAGGAGGAGGACTGCCTGAAGACTTCTTTCATCATGTTGTTTAGAGCATACTGCTACATCACTATGCCGTTTGGGTTGAAAAACGCTGGAGCAACGTACCAACGAGCATTTTAGCGGTGTTTATACACTCATCTCGGGTGCAATATGGAGGCGTATGTTGATGACGTGGTGATCAAGACAAAGTCCAGGGAAGACCTCATCGCCGACTTGGAAGAAACTTTCCAAAGCCTTCAAAGATTCAAGATGAAGTTGAATCTAGAAAAGTATGCTTTCGGTGTACCGTCTAGAAAGCTACTCGGCTTTATCATATCACATCGAGGTATCGAGGCCAATCTAGAAAAAATTAATGCTATCATGAACATGGCACCCCCAACTAGCCAGAAGGACGTCCAAAAGCTGACAGGGTGCATGGCGGCACTCAGCCGATTCATCTCCCGACTTGGTGAACGGGGCATGCCCTTTTTCAAACTATGAAGAAAGCGGACAATTTTCAATGGACACCCAAATCCCAGCAAGCCTTCGAAGATTTCAAAAAATTTCTCACATCACCACCAGTGTTGGCGCCACCTATGCCCTAGGAACCACTAATGTTATACTTGGCGGCAACCACTCAGGTAGTCAGCACGGTGCTGGTAGTCAAGAGATTAGAGCCAAGTCATATACAGAAAGTTCAACAGCCAGTCTACTTCATTAGCAAGGTCCTAGCCGACTCCAAGATGAGGTATCCTCAAATCCAGAAGCTGTTATATGGCCTACTCATCACTCCTCAATTCTAGGACGTTAGTCAGAAAGGCTTATAGGCAGGGTTTTTCTTTGACCAACTACCATAACAGACGCTAAAGATATAATTCGCACATGTGAGGGATGCCAATTCTATGCAAGATCAACACATCTTCTAGCTCAAGAACTTCAAACAATTCCACTCTCTTGGCCCATTGCAGTCTGGGGACTCGACATGGTCAGGACGCTTAAAAAAGCGCCAGGAGGGTTCACACACTTGTTCGTCGTAGTGGTTAAATTAACAAAGTGGATTGAGGCAAAACCCGTTGCTACCATAATAGCGGCACGAGCAAAGGACTTCATCATGAGTATTTTATACCAATTTGGGGTTCCAAACCGCATCATAACGGACAACGGTACTCAGTTCATGGGTGGCGTATTTCAAGATTTCTATGACAATCTTGGCATCAAGATCTGTTATGCTTCTGTGGCACACCCACGAAGTAATGGGCAGGTCGAGCATGCTAATGGCATGGTCATACAAGGTATCAAGGCTAGGGTGTTCAACCGATTACAACCATATGCCTAGCGGTGGGTACAAGAACTCCCATCCGTTCTCTGGTCTTTAAGAACCACTGTTAATCGGGCAACAGGGCAATCCCCTTTCTTCCTAGTCTATGGTGTTGAGGCTGCGTTAACAACCGAGTTGGAGTTCATCTCTCCGCGAGTTCGGGCCCACTCAAAAGACAAATCAATCAAAGCCCGATTGGTCGAACTCGATCAGTTGGAGGAAGCAAGGGATATCGCAACTATCTAGTCGGCAAGGTATCTTCAAGGCCTACATCATTATCACAGTCAAAATGTCCGTGGCCGCGCCTTTTTGGTGGGAGATCTTGTCTTGAGAAAAATACAAACCACCAAAGACAGGCATAAACTATCCCCTCTGTGGGAAGGGCCGTTCATTATTGCTAAGGTGACACGTCCGAGCACCTACTGACTGAAGATTGAAGATGGTGCCCTCATCAGCAACTCATGGAATATAGAACAGCTACGTCCTTTCTATACTTGAATTTTGTATTTCCTCTATATATATATATATATATGTACAAAGTTTTTTCTCTGACTCACTACATCGCTTGTTTCAACTGAGTAGTGAGTCGAGAGCTGCATGTATTATGTGCCTTGTTAATAAAATACGAGTTTGTTTTATCTAAGTTAAGATGTTTTACAATGATTATGCTAAGTTTGCCCGAGTATAGCTTTTAGAAGTGAACGTTTTTATGTTTCTATCGATCTACTCGGCGCAGACTACATAGTCGGGTGAAGCTAATGATGACTAAGAATAAGCAAGTACTTGGCAGCATTTTACAAGATATATACATGCTTTCACCAAAGTTATATATACATCAACTGCATAATTGCTTTGTTTCTACATACCCAGGCCTTTTGTGATTGCCTCTGCAGTTGGCCTCGCCTGGTTGATCAACTCCAATGCCTCTTCGGGTGTTGTCTCTTTGGCAAAACCCTCATCGATGGGGTAGATCAATTTGGTCATAGCGAGGGTTTGGGCAACACCGACAGCGACACGCTCATCCGAGTACTTTCCAAGATGCTCAAGGCTTCGCTAAGATGTGCCTGCACTTGGGAGACGGTACTGGAGCTGGTCCCAGCATGGTGAGGTTCCATAATGTCCAGGAGCCCTTTCATGGATCCGACAAGGATCTCCTGTGACTCCTTGACAATCTTGATCTCCTCTGCAAAGGCGTTAAATTGTGTTTGGGCATTGGCTTTTGAAGCTGTTCAAATGCATCAACAAGTATACTTGTTAGCCAAGACATGCAATGGGAGCAACAAGAAGACAGGTTAAGGTTATTATTAGGCAGGAGACTTACTAGCATAGTCGGCCTCCACCTTGGCTTTGGCCTTTTCCAATTCGGCTTTGGCCTTTTCCGCTTCCTTCAGATTAATATCTTGTTGTTTCTTCTCCTCTACTTGGGTTTTCAACTCGGCTTCGAGGGCTGCAAATCAAAATAGTCAAGAACTCAAGATTGCAGTCAAGCTCAACAAGGCAGTCGGGAATCAACAATGCTGGAGAAATCTACTCGGGATTTACTTGACAGAATAACATAGAAGACTTACTTCTGATCTTTTTGACTAGAGCCCACTTTTCATCTCTGAGTTTGTCAGCTTCTCCCCTCAACCATGTTTCTTTCTCCTGGCTAGTCCGCTCCAGGTCATCCTTGGCCACTTGGAGCTGGCTCAGTCATTGGAAATGGGGGCGAGTTGGGTCAGGACCTTGTTCATTTTCTTTGAACGATCGACAATCTTCTGCTCAGAGCAGAACAAGAGCAAAACAAAGTCAAAAGGCAAAATACCATGTCAAACGGGAACTGTCCAGAACTCAACACGGTAAAACTTGCTACATACCTGGACTCCCTTGGATGCGGCAATTGCAGCACGTAGAAGAACTTCGTGCTCCCTCGATGCTGCTTGTTCGTCATGCTCATAGCTCTCTGCGACTCCCTCGAGGGTGACCCAATGAAATGTTCTTGGGAAATTATGCAGAGGGGCTTCAAGCCGGGGAGGTCCAATTTATCAGAAGACGAAGAAGAAATTGTTGGAGATAAGGTCCCGACTCCCAACTCAACAGCTGTAGGGGTTTTGGTGGCTTGCTCGGGGGCTAGAGCAACAACTTCAGCACTCGTCCCTTAGACAGTCGGCGCTAGTGGTCCTGCTGTCGGGACTGCCTCAGCTTCTGTAGCTGGGGTAGCCTCTGGTTTAGCAGATGAACTTGTCAGTGCTAGCTCGGCTGGGGTTGGCTCGGTGATAGGAACAGTGGGCATAGTCCCCTTGGGATCTATGTCAACTCGCTTCCTGCAGGATATGACAAATATCAAGGCACTATCACTTCATTCAAGATTCTTGGAAGATTGAAGATTGCTTACCTCTTGGAAGTCTTGAACTTCCACGAGGGGGCTCTAGAAGATATCGGCGGTGGAGACCTGTTGGCTCTTGGGCCAGTCGGTGTGGCAGTCGACGGTGGTGATTTACCCCCAGTCAGCTCTATTTCTGGTTCAGCCGACTGGGGCATCGAGGTACTCAGCGGCACCACCCTTGGGCTTGATGTTGCTGATCTCATACTTGGCAGCGTCAGCCTTGGCCTCGATATTGCTGGGCTTGATGTTGCTGAGCTCGTCGGTGCTGGCCTTGGGCTCGATGTTGCTGGCCTTAGACTCAGAGAAGAAGGCCTCGGGCTTGGCAGCCTGGGGGCTAAACTGGTAGGGTCTTTGATCTTCAAACTCCTCGTTGCTGCACTCGGCTTGCTTGCTCTTTTCTTGCTCGGATCTTCAATGGGTTTCTTCCCGGCTCTCTTGGAGCTGGGTTGGGTAGCAGAAGGGTTGGCCGGCCTCTTCTTCGTTTTGGTGGCCAACAGAGTTTGGGAATCATCATCGAACTCCTCACAATCCTGCAAATGTTTCAACAACATACATCATACATTGGAGGACGATTCAAGACAAATGTCCACAAATATTTATCACCAATGGATAGCAATTCCAAATCAGCTTTTCATGATTACCTGTGGCCGAGGCCTTTTCTGGCTATAGGCTACAGTGGCGTGCTTGGCGTTTTTTTGTCTCTACAACCCCGTTGACAAAAAAGCCGAGCAAGGTGTTAGTCACCTTGTTCTCATCAGTCAAGTCTGGGTATTCTCGGCTGGGATCATTTTTGCCCTGGTAATCCCAGCCAAAGTGGCTTCTCCGCTTCAGAAGCCTGGTGCGGCGGTTCAAGAAACACCTCACCACCCAGGGACCAGTTAATCCCGAGCTCTTCAGTTGATCAATCTTCTCTATCAGTTGGTGTGGAGGCCATGGGCCTCGGATACCTCATGACAAGCATATGGGCCACTCGGATAGAGGATGGGCCTAGCCTTATAATTAGAGATATGATAGCACTCGGCAGACTTAACCTTGTATGATAAGAAAGATACAATCCTAGTCGGGTAAGTTATATCTCTAGAAGGAGATCCCTTAGTCGTAGTCCGATCGGGATTCCTACTTTGTAACCCTGTCCCTAGTATATAAGGGGAGGAAGGGCGCCCCCTGAGGACAAGTTCATCAGAACCACCACCATACATCCTCAAAGGAAATACACCACAATTGGACGTAGGGTATTACCTCACATCGAGGGCCTGGACCAGTATAAACTCTTTGTGTTCCTTTGCAGTCCACCAAGTTTCGATCCGATGAGTAGCCCTATATTCATATTGCCGCTGTAAAACATCGACAGTTGGCACGCCAGGTAGGGGCTTCGCTGAGATCAACCTCAACAAGCTTGATGGATTCAACAACCGGAGTCAACGGTGCCAACTTCTCCCCTGGAGACACGATCACATTCGGAAGCCTCGACTTCATCACCGACAAGTTCGGCAAACTCACCCTGGCTGACTCGGACTCGATCCGATCTGTTAGGGAACCGGCCAACTCCGCGCCAGTCGACCCACCCGATGCTACAGCGACCATCATCAACTTGCTGTGGCAATCTTCTACATGTCCGAGTCTTGGGACAACTCTTCCCTTCAGCGTTCGACTCGGACTCGGCCTTGAGCCAGCAGAGATCGGGCAAGGAAGGGAGGAGATCATCAATCTCCCGTGCAGACTCGGCAACACCGTGGATATCTACAATATACATCCCACACAGCAAACCCAATCCCCTACGGTTCAATTCAGACGCAGCCTAGAGCCGCTCGAGATTGGATCTAGGGAGATCGGAGTCGTGATTACACCAATCAACTACTTTGATTCTGACTCTAAGTCAGACAGCAGTTTGGACTGCAGTTTGGCAAGCTTTTTCCTGCCCCACGAAGTCCTCATGGCGTCCAAGGGCTCTACCGCCTCTCAAGAGGCACGCCGACTACGCGAGCAACAAGAGGAGGAAGCTCGCCGACTACGACAACAATAGGAGGCCGAGCGCAACGCTCGCAATGACGAGCTACGCAGGGCTGGGCGAACCACTCAGCAACAAATCCTCCAAACCAGAATCGGCGACCACGACATCTTCATCACGCCTCAACAGAACGTTGTGGCCACTGCAACCCTATTGGATACAATCCAGTTTGGGCCTGATCACCAAGCCACCCTGACTATCACGAGGATCAAAGCCATGATCACCGCTGCTGCATGTCAACAGCACCAGCAGTCGGGTGACACCCTTATACCGACCAACCAGTTGGATTCTCCAACGGTAGTCTCGTCCACATCAGCGCGACGCTGGGCGGCCAGCTCTAGTCAGCCACACGCGGAGTCACGACAGATATCTCTCAGCAACCCTAACAACAACAATCGGCGGTGCCACCAGTACAACCGCTGCGACAACCAAGATCTTCGAAGCCATCTGCGACACGACCTTCGCCAGGACATCAATGCACGGTGCCGCGAACACGAAGACGACGAGCGCCTCCGACTGGAGGATGAGAACGAGCGCTTCGGCCTCCATCACGAGCGGTTTAACCGCCATAATTGAAGCTGGAGCCCTCACACAGATAAAGGTGTACCCGCCTTCACTGAGGAGCTACAACAGGTCGACTAGCCGTCGGGCTTCAAGCCTACAGGCAACGAAAAATACGACGGCAAGACCAATCCCGAGTCTTTGTTCACGGTTTACACTCTGGTGATTCGAGCAGCTGGAGGTGATCACAAGGCCATGGCTAACTACCTCCCGGTCGCCCTAGCCGACTCGGCGAGGACATGGTAGACAGGGCTCCCAAAGCGGTTAATCGGCTCCCAGGGAGAACTCCGGGAACGATTCATCGCCAATTTCCAGGGGACTTACGAGAGACCATCTTCCGAGCACGATCTCTATCAGCTGCACCAGAGGAAGAACGAGTCTCTTCGCAAGTTCATCAAAAGGTTTTTTGAGAAGCCCAACTCGAACCCAATGGTCAAGGACGAGGTCGTCATCGCCGCCTTCCGCAAGGGAGTCAAAGACGCCCCCGTTCATCACCAAATTCACTCAGAAACTTCCAGCCTCTGTCAGGGCTCTCTTCAACATGGCTAACAAGTACGCCGACTCGGCCGAGGCGGTCGCTCAGGCCCTCGACGACAAGAAAGAGTCCCGGAAGAAGGACCAGAAAGCCAACGATGAGCAAGCACAGAACAAATCCTGCGGCCGCAAGTGGAATTCGGACAATGTGGTGGCCAATGTGGAGCGTACTTGGTCGCGACCCCCAAGGAACAATGAATACCAGAAAGTGATGAACGGGCCCTGCCCCTTTCATCCCAATGGCAGGCACGCGGCCAAGGACTGCTTCATGCTCAAGAAGTTTGCATCCGAGCAGGCTTCAACGTCTGGCACCGACAAGGGCAAAGACAAGCTAGATGCAGGCCCAGCCAATGACTATCAAGACACACAGGCTGAGCTTAACCATATCTTCAGAGGGCCGCCTTCATATGAGTCCAAGAGGAAGCAGAAGCTAACAGCACACGACGTCAACTCGGTCTCTATAGCAGACACCCCCCAATATCTGCGTTGGTTAGAAACGCCCATCATATTCGACCGTGTAGATCGCCCAAATCGGGTTTCACACCTAGGACGCTATCCACTCGTCCTAGACCCGGTCGTCAAAAACATCAAGCTAAAGAAGGTTCTCATAGATGGAGGCAGCGCTCTCAATATCCTGTTCGCCAAAACCCTAGATGAGATGAAGATTCCTCGTTTAGAGCTGCGGCTGAGTACTGCGCCCTTCCATGGGATAATCCCCGGCCTGTCTTCAACACCCCTCAGACAGATAACTTTGCCGGTCACCTTCGGCACGTGGGATAACTTCCGCACAGAGAACATCTGCTTCGAGGTCGCCGATTTCGAGACTACGTACCACGCGATACTCGGACGGCCGGCGCTAGCCAAATTCATGGCAGTGCCACACTATACCTACATGATGCTCAAGATGCTTGGGCTAGCCGGAGTTCTTTCCCTTCGCAGCGACGTCAAGCAAGCCTTCACCTCCGACAAGGAGAGTTGCGAGTTGGCCCAATCTCAAGAAGCGGTAGTCGGACACAACAGTATCCGGCAAGCCGTTACAACCGAAGTCGAGGATGATCAAGTTCCGGCAAAAAAAGCAACAAAGTTGGAAATTTTAGAGGACTCTGACATGAAGAAGATCCTCCTGGACCCTTCCGACCCCTCCAAGACTACTCTAGTCAGGACCAGACTCAACCCCAAATAGGAATACACGCTCGTCACCTTCCTCTAGGCGAACAGGGACATTTTTGCTTGGAAACCTTCCGACATGCCTGGGGTACCAAGGGAGGTGATCGAGCATTCCCTCAACGTAAAGCCGGATGCCAAGCCAGTCAAGCAACGGCTACGGCGCTTCGCACAGGACCGCAAAGATGCTATTTGGGAGGAGATAACCAAGCTCCTCGTAGCCAGGTTCATCAAAGAGGTCTACCACCCGGATTGGCTGGCAAACCCAGTCCTGGTCCAGAAGAAGAACGGTAAATGGCACATGTGCATCGACTACACCGACTTGAACAAGGCATGCCCCAAAGACTCATTCGGTCTACTGAGAATAGATCAGGTGGTGGATTCAACTGCGGGGTGTGAACTTCTCAGCTTTCTCGACTGTTACTCGGGATACCATCAAATCAGCATGAAGGAGGAGAACTGCCTGAAGACTTCTTTCATCACGCTGTTTGGAGCATACTGCTGTGTCACTATGCCGTTCGGGTTGAAAAACGTTGAAGCAACGTATCAACAAGCAATCCAACGGTGTTTACACACTCAACTCGGGTGCAACGTGGAGGCGTATGTCGATGACATGGTGATCAAGACAAAATCCAGGGAAGACCGCATCGCCGACTTGGAGGAAACTTTCCAAAGCCTTCTGAGATTCAAGCTGAAGTTGAATCCGGAGAAGTGTGCCTTCGGAGTATCGTCCGGAAAGCTACTTGGCTTCACATTGAGGCATCGAGGCCAATCTAGAGAAAGTCAATGCTATCATGAACATGGCACCCCCAACTAGCCAGAAGGATGTCCAAAAGCTGACAAGCTGCATGGCTGCACTCAGCCGATTCATCTCCCGACTTGGTGAACGGGGCATGCCCTTTCTCAAATTACTGAAGAAGGTGGATAAGTTTCAATGGACACCCGAAGCCCAGCAAGCCTTCGAAGACTTCAAAAAATTTCTCGCATCACCACCAGTGTTGGCATCACCCATGCCCCAGGAACCACTAATGTTGTACCTAGCGGCAACCACTCAGGTAGTCAGCACGGTGCTAGTAGTTGAGCGAGCAGAGCCAGGGCATATAGAGAAAATACAAAGGCCAGTCTACTTCGTCAGTGAGGTGTCACACCCTAAAAATAAGTTAATAAATAATACCTATGAAAATATAATTTTTAGAAATAAATTAAAAGCTTAAAAAGCGGCTAATAAAAATCCCAAATAAATTTCGATGTAAAAATGGTCCAGAGAAAATTTTATTAAATACTTTGTTAATTCTTGTAGTCCCTAGATTTTTCAGAGAATTATTTGAGCTATGGAATTATTTTTAATAAATCAAAAACCAAATCAGTGAATATAGAAATTGGAAAAAAGGTTTTTAACTCTCTCCCGAGGCCATGGGCCGATTTTGGCCCATCACTCCCCTCCTTTCTCTCTCCCTCGCCCGCAGCCCAGCTCGGCCTGCTCGCTCTCACTTTCTTTTTTGTCGCCGACAGGTGGACCCCACCTGTCGGGGCCTTCTTCTTCCTCGGGCTGAGTCCGAGCCCGAGCCGGCGCCGCCGTCCCGTGTGAAATCCGGCAGCGCCGCTCGTGATCTCTTCAAACCAGTTGAGGGGAAATCCTCCCCTCTATCTCCACTGCCAATCCCCTCAAAATCTGGAGCGTATTGGTTAAGATTTGAGCCGAACTCGACCTTCTTTCAGAGACCACCGCCGCACGAATCCACCGCCGCCATAGCCGCCTTATTCGCCTCGGACTCCTCCAATTGGCGATGCTATATGTACCACCGTCCTCCCCTCTGTCCACCGCCACGCTCACCCTAGCCCTAGACAACCCAGAGAGCCCTAGCCATGGTTAGACCCCAGCGCCGCTGCTGCCGCCAAGTTCAGCCGCGCCGCACCGGCGCTCGGTTTGTCGCTGCCCTTCGCTGTCGGCCTAGTCGTGTTCACTAGGAAGAGCCGCACCTTGCGCCACCCCGTAGCCGCCCTTCCCCGCCAGAGCGCCGTCGCCACCGAGTATCCGAAGGTCACCGCCGCCTTTTCTCCTCATCGGTGGTCAATTCGTCACCGTTCGTCGCCATTCGTCGCCGAGTGACCATGAGGTAAGATTGCCTCGTCGAGCTCGTCCTTTTGGCGCAAACCGCAGCCGCCGCTATGCTCAGGATCGCTGGCAAGCCTCACCGCCCGAGCCACCGCCGTCACCGGTCGTCCACGTCATCGCCCCATCAGCTGCCGTGTCATCCTCTAGATCGGCGCCAAGTGTCGCGCATCGGAGTGTCGCCCTAGGGATAAATCCGAATCGTTGGATCTTGATGCAATCCATCCTAACTGTTGGACTTGGTAGACCAATCCTGTGGACTCGGTCTACGATGGACCGCTCTCTGATGATGCAATAAATCTCTTTTTCTCCTTCAAAATTAATTCATTATTGCGTCATTATTGCTTTAATAATTTCTGTAAAGAGTTTTAATCAGTTTAAACTTCTAAAAATCATAACTAATTCATAAGAACTCGGATTGAGGTCGTTCAAGTCTCTAAATTCTTTAAAAATCAAGATCTATCCATTAAAAATATTCACATGTGCTGTTGCTATGTACTTATGTACTATTTTTGCTCATTTTCATTTTTTGCCTATAGTGTCTGACGTTCCGAAAGAGTCAGTTTACACCGAAAAGGGTTCGGAAGACTTTGCGGAGCAACAAGGCAAGTCACACAGATCCACAACCCTTTGAGCATGTTGATCCTATGATTTAAATCTCTGTTTTGATTGAAAGGTGAATTTATTTTCTAATGACATCGGGAAGGGAAACCCTGATCCTTGTTTATAGCCCGTTGTTTTGATAACCTGCCTTTGTGCCTACGGGATTAATATGACTAGCTAGCTGAAGTATTGGTTAGCTAGAATAATTCTAGATTGCTTAGCCCTGCTTAGAAACTGTAGAATCACAAAAAGGTTGTTAATCACATACGATTTCACAAAAAATGATGATGGTTCTGTTCATGACGGTGGTCGTGTGAGGTTGATTCTTAATGGGCAACTAAAACATGATTAAATGGTGGGTTGTGAGCAGCAGGTTGGGTTTGTTGCTAGCGGTGCTCATGATAGTTAAGGACCGGTTCATGAGCTACTGTTGTGAAGCATTTACCGTACTAACCACAAGCTAGCTTGGGCAATGGCTGGACTTGTAGTGTAGCATGTCCTAGCAGGAGACACCATGGTGTGTTTAGTTGATAGGTGGTAGTGCCAATAAATCCACAATGGCAGTGCCAATAAGACCATATGTTTGGGAGCCAAGAGTTTCTCTAGCTTGGAGGATGGGCCACCTCTACTGGGGACTTGGCGGGTGGTCATTCTGTTGGGCATGTTATGCGAAGAGTCCTGTCACAACTCCTTTCCGAGGTATCGTGGTGGTGCCAAGGCACATGGTGACATGTTGTGGGGTTGTGTCTTGTGGGTAAAGTTGTACACCTCTAGCCAGAGTAAAACTATTCGAATAGCCGTGCCAGTGGTCATGGGCAAGCTGAATGATGTTTTTCGTGATTAGTCTCATTTATTAATTCATGTATAAATGTGACATGAGACATCTAGATTGGGATGGTTTGGGCTTGTGCAGCCAGGTGGGCTGTACAGTGTTGATTTAATGCTGCTTAATTACTCTACTGTCCTTAATTCTCTCTTAACTATTTATTTAAATGCTATTGATGCAAATTAGCCCTATGTGCCATCCTTTGCTAGCCTATGCACTTGCATATTTGATGTGTGGCTTGTTGAGTATTCCATGTTCTCACCTTGCAATATCAAATCATCAGAAGAAGAGTACTTCAGTGAAGGAGAAGATCTTGAGGAATAGGCTAGGTCCAAGTCAAGTTTGCCCGTGGATAATGGAGACACCGCTATCGCTAGTTAATTCCATTGTTTAGACTTTTTATTTGCTTGAGAGGTTCCATCTGCCTCTGTAATAATTATACATTCATCACTCTATTCAATATAGATTTGTACTTTGTTATCAAATTGTCATTGTGTACCTCGGCTAATTCCTGGACGAGGATTAAATACACGTGTAAGCGTTTGGAATTTTGGATGGAAATTCTAAGCGTGACATGAGGTCTTAGCCGACTCCAAGATGAAATATCCTCAAGTCCAGAAGTTGCTGTACGGCCTACTCATCACTGTCTGAAAGTTGGTGCACTATTTTCTATCGTGTCAAGTAACTGTTGTCACATCGTATCCACTCGGGGACGTCCTACATAACCGCGTGGCCACTGGCTGAATCGCTAAATGGGCACTCGAGTTGATAGCGTTTGACATCATCTTTTAGTCGCGGACAGCAATCAAGTCTCAAGTTCTAGCTGACTTCGTGGCCGAGTGGACAGAAGTCCAGACAGCTACAAACACGGACAAGCTAGAGTACTGGATGATGTACTTCGATGCTTCTCTACGGATCGGCGGTGTAGGGGCTGGCGTCATGCTGACGTCACCCACTAGTGAAAAACTGAAGTACATTCTCTAGATTTACTTTCCGGCTTCCCACAATGCTGCCGAGTACGAGGCACTCATCCACGGGCTCCGCATTGCCATATCACTCAGCATCCACCGACTAGTCGTACACGGGGATTCTCAACTCGTGGTCAACGAAGTCATAAAAGACTGGACATGTCTTGAGGATAATATGGGGGCGTATTGTCAGGAGGTACGAAAGCTGGAAAACAAGTTTGATGGGCTGGAGGTAACACATGTATTACGACAATACAACGAAGCTGCACACGAATTGGCCAACATGGGGTTCAAATGAAAAGTGGTCCCGACTGGGATTTTTGTCGAGCAACTACTGGAGCCATCAGTCAAGAAGAAATCAATGCTTGAACAGTTGGGGGATAAATCTACCCCGGCAACAAATGATGTGCTAATCATCTCTCAAGACTGGTGGACTCCAATTTTCAAATTCCTCTTGGATGACGAACTCCCAGAAGATCGCAGCGAATCCGAGTGGATTAAATGTCGAAGCAAATGTTTTCTTGTAGTCAGAGAAGAACTTTTCCGTCGAAGCACATCCAGAGTCCTCATGCTTTGCGTCACATCCGAGGAGGGCAAGCAGATTCTGCAGTCGATCCACTCGGGCATCTGTGGCAACCATGCTATATCCAGGACGTTAGTCGGAAAGGCTTATAGCCTGGATATAGACCAGATGCTAAAGACATAGTTTGCACATGCGAGGGATGCCAATTCTTTGCAAGGCAAACACATCTTCCAACTCAAGAACTTCAAACAATTCCAATCTCTTGGCCCTTTGCAGTTTGGGGGCTAGACATGGTCGGGCCATTCAAGAAAGTGCCAGGAGGGTTCACACACTTGTTCGTCGCAGTGGACAAATTCACAAAGTAGATCGAGGCAAAACCCGTTGCTACCATAACAGCGGCACAAGAAAAGGACTTCATCATGAGTATCTTATATCGATTTGCAGTTCCCAACCACATCATAATGGACAACGGCACTCAGTTCACTGGCGGTGTTTTTCAAGATTTCTGTGACGACTTCGGCATCAAGATCTGTTATGCTTCTGTGACACACCCGCGAAGTAATGGGCAGGTCGAGCGGGCCAATGGCATGGTCTTACAAGGTATCAAGGCTAGGGTATTCGACCGACTACAACCATATGCAAGGCGGTGGGTACAAGAACTCCCATCAGTTCTCTGGTCTCTAAGTGTCGATGTTTTACACCGGCAGTATGAATATGGGGCTACTCGGCGGATGGAAACTCAGTGGATTGCAAAGGAACAAGGAGAGGTTTATACTGGTTCAGGCCCTCGATGAGAGGTAATACCCTACATCTAGTTATGGTGTTATTCCTTTGAGGATTTGTGTCTGCTTCTATGAGCTCGTGTGTTCTTCTTTTCCTCAGTGGGTGCCCTGCCTCCCCTTATATACCGAGGGACAGGGGTACAAGGTAAGAATCCCAGCCGGATAAGGCCAAGGGATTTCCCCTTAGAGATACAACTTACCAGACTAGGACTGTATATTCCTTATTATACAAGGCAAAGTCTACCGGGTGCTACTATATCTCTAATTACAAGTCTCGGCCCATCCTCTATCCGAGTGGCCCATATGCTTGTGATGAGGTACCCGGGGCCCATGGCCTCCACACTAAGAACGACAGTTAGTTGGGCAACACGGCAATCCCCTTTCTTCCTAGTCTATGGTGTTGAGGTTATGTTACCAACCGAGTTGGAGTTTGGCTCTCCGCGAGTTTGGGCCCACTCAGAAGACAAATCAAACGATGATCGATTGGTCAAACTTGATCAGTTGGAGGAAGCAAGGGGCATCGCAACTGTGCAGTCGACAAGGTATCTTCAAGGCCTACATCGTTATCATAGTCGGAATGTTCGTGGCCATGCCTTTTTGGTGGGAGATCTCGTCCTGAGAAAAATACAAACCACTAAAGACAGGCACAAACCATCCCTTTGTGGGAAGGGCCATTCATTATGGCTGAGGTAACACGTCCGAGCGCCTACCGACTAAAGACTGAAGACGGTGCCCTAGCCAGCAACTCATGGAATATAGAATAGCTACGTCCTTTCAATACCTGAGTTTTGTATTTTCTTTATACATATGAATAAAGTTCTTTACTCTGACTCACTACATCACTTGTCCCAACCAAGTAGTGAGTCGGGGGCTACATGTATTATGTGCCTTGTTAATAAAATCCAAGCTTGTTTTATCTAAGTCACGAAGTTCTACAACGATTATGCTACGTTTGCCCGAGTATAGCTCTCAGAGGTGAACGTTTTTTCTTAAGTTTCTCTCAATCTACTCGATGCAGACTACGTAGTCGGGTAAAGCTAATGATGACTTAGAATAAGCAAGTACTCGACAGCACTTTACACATTTAAAAAGGTCTTTACAAAAGTCATATATATCCATTAGTGGACATCGACTGCATAATTATTCTGTTTTTACATGCCCAGGTGTCTAGCTATTGCTTTCACGGTTGGCCTCACCTGGCTGATTAGCTACAACGCCTCTTCAGGAGTTGTCTCCTTGGCAAAACCTTCACCAATGGCCTCGATGTATACCCTAGGGTAGATTGATTTTGTCATTGCGAGAGCTTGGGCGACGCCAACAGCTACACGCTCGTCCGAGTACTTCTTCAAGATACTCGGAGCTTCGCTGAGGCGTTCGTGCACTTGGGTGATGGTGCTGGAGTTGGTCCCAGGATAATGCGGCTGCATGATGTCCTGGAGCCCCTTCATGGATTCAACAAGGACTTCCCGTGATTCCTTGATCATCTTAAGTTCTTCCGTGAAGGCACCAAACTGAATCTGGGCGTTGGCTTTCGAAGCTATTCAGATGCATCGATAAAGATATTGGTTAACCAAGACAAGCAGTCAGAGCAACAAGCAGTTAGGCTAAGATCATGGTCAAGTAGGAGACTTACTGCCATAGTCAGCCTCCACCTTGGCTTTGGCCTTCTCCACTTCCATCAGCTTTTTATCCTTTTTTCCCTCTCCTTTGTCTAGGCTTTCCGCTCGGCTTCGAGGGCTGCAAAGCAAAATAGTCAAGAACACAAGACTGCAGTCAAAACTCAACAAGGCAGTCGGAAATCAATAATGCTAGAGAAGTCTACTCGGGATCCACTCGGGAGGACAACACAGAAGACTTACTTCTTATTTTTTCAGCTTGGGCCCAATTTTCATCCCTAAGCTTGTCCACCAACCCCCTTAGCCATGTCTCCCTTTCTTGGCTGGTTCGCTCTAGGTCGTCCTTGGCAACCTGGAGCTAGCGTAGTTGTTGTAGTTCAGGGGCGAGCTCGGTCAGGACTTTTTTCATCTTCTCTGAGCGATCGACTATCTTCTGCTTAGCACAAACTAGGAGAAATCAGAGTCAGACAGTAGAACACCAGATCAATAGGAATTGTCAAGCACTCAACATGGAAAGATTTGTTACATACTTGGACTCCGTTGGACACAGCAATTGTAGCATACATGAGATTTTTGTGCTTTCCCAATGCTGCTTGCTCGTCATGCTCGTTGCTCTCTGCAACTCCCTCGGGGATAACCCAATAAAACGTCCTTGGGAAGTTGCGCGGAGGGGCTTCGAGCCTGGGGAGATTTCCTTCATCAGAAGACGACGATATCGCTGGTGATGGGGTCCTGGCCCTGAGCTCGGCAGCTGCAGGGGCTTCGAGGATCTGCTTAGGGGCTGGTGCAGCAACTTCAGCATCTGTTCCTTGGTTGGCTAGCACTAGTAATTCTGCTGTTAGGACTGCTTCAGCTTGAGCAGCTAGGGCAACTTCTAGCTCAGTAGGTGATATTACTGGTTCCGGCTCGGTTGAGATGGGCTCGGTGGTAGGAGCTGCTGGCGTGGTCCCCTTGGGATCTATGTCAACTCGCTTCCTACACAATATGTCAAATATCAAGACATTATCACATCATTCAAGATTCTCAGAAGATTGAAGATATTTTTTATTACTTCTTGGAAGTCTTGAATTTCCACAGAGGAGCTCCAGGAGATGTCGGCGGAGGTGATTTGGCCCTAGTTGGCTCTGTTCCTAATGCTACCAACTGGGGGATCGAGGCGGTCGGTGGTGCTGGCCTTGGGCTTGGTTATGAAGGCCTCGGGCTCGGCGGCACAGGTATTGGGCTTGGCGGTTTGGGAGCAGAACAGACAGAGTCCTTGATCTTCAGGCTTCTAGGCGCTGCACTCGGCATGCTCTTCTTCTTACCCGGGTCTTCAATTGGTTTCTTCCCAGCCCTCTTGGAGCTGGGTTGGGTGGCAGAAGGGCTAGCTGGCCGCTTCTTTGATTTGGTGGTCGGCTGATTTTGGGAGTCATTATCAAACTCCACACAGTCCTGCAAGTGTTTTGATGACATACATCATGCATTGCAGAACAAGCCAAGATAGATATCCACAAATATTCGTCACATAAGGATAACAATGCAATATCAATCTTTCAAGATTACCTGTGGCCAAGGCCTACTCTGGCTATAGGGCTTGGGGGCGCGTTCTTCATCCTTAGTCTCCACTACCCCATTGACGAAGAAGCCGAGCAGGGTATCTATAACCTTGTTCTTGTTGGCTACGTCGGGGTATTCATGGCTGGGGTCATCCTTGCCTTGGTAGTCCCAGCCAAAATGGCTCCTGGCCTTCAATGGTCTGGTGCAGCGGTTAAGAAAGCATCTCACCACCTAGGGACCAGTCAGTCCTGTGCTCTTCAAGAGGTTGATGTGGGTGCCATGGGCCCCGGGTACCTCATGACAAGCATATGGGCCACTCGGATAGAGGATGGGCCTGGCCTTGTAATTAGAGAAATAGTAATCCCTAGCAGACTTTGCCTTGTACGATAAGGAAAGCATAGTCCTATTTGGGTGCGTTATATATCTAAGAGGAGATCCCTTGGCCGTAATCCGGTTGGGACTCCTACCTTGTAACCCTGTCTCCCAGTATATAAGGGGAGGCAAGGCACCCCCTGAGGGCAGGTTGAGTTGGTTCACCAGAATCACCACCATACATCCTCAAAGGAAAATACACCACAACTGGACATAGGGTATTACCTCACATCGAGGGCCTGAACCAGTATAAACTCCCTTTGTTCCTTTGCAATCCATCAAGTTTCCATCCGCCGAGTAGCCCCATATATTTATTGCCGGTGTAAAACATCGACATTTGGCGCGCCAGGTAGGGGCTTCAGCGAGATCAACATCAACAAGCTCAATGGATCCAACAACCGGAGTTGATGGCAGCAAGTTCTCCCCTAGGGACACAATCACGTTCGGCAGCCTCGACTTCATCCCCGACAAATTCGGCAACCTCACCTTTGCCTACTCGGACTCGATCCGATCTGCCAGGGAACCAGCCGACTCTGCGCCAGTCGGCCCACACGACGCCGCAGCAACCGTCGCCGACATGCTGTGGCAATCTTCATCTGGTCCGGGTCTCGGGACAACCCTCCCCTTTGGGGTTTGACTCAGACTTGGCCTTGAGCCGGCCGGGGTCGGGCTAGGAAGGGGGAGGTCGTCAATCTCTCATGCAGACTCAGCAACGCCGCGGATATCTTCAAACAACATCCGACGTGGCAAACCCGATCCCCTAGAGTTCGACTCGGATATGGCCCAGAGCCGCTCGAGATCGAATCTAGGAAGGTTGGAGTTATCATCACCCCCATCAACTATTCCGACTACGACTCTCAGTCGGATTCCGACTCTAAGTCGAACAGCAGTTCGGCAAGCTTCTCCCCGCCACAAGAAATCTTCATGGCATCCAAAGGCTCTACTCCTACTTAGGAATCACGCCAACTACGCGAGCAGCAAGAGGAGGAGGCCTGCCGACTACGAAAACAACAAGAGGAAGAAGCAAGACGCCTACACGCCCACAACGACGACCTGCGCAGGGCTGGGCAGACTGCTTAGCAACAAATCCTCCAAACTCGAGTCGGCGACCACGACGTCTACGCCACTCCTCAACAGAACATCGTGGCCGCTGCAACCCTACTGGACACACTCCAGTTTGGGCCTAATCATCAGGCCACCCTAACTATCGCAAGAATCAAAGCAATGATCACCGCTGCTGCATGTCAGCGGCACCAACAGTCGGGCGATACCCTCATACCAACCAACCGGTCGGCACCTCCAATGGCAGTCTCAGCCGCCTCAACACGACGCCAAGCGGCCGGCTCCAGTCGGCTGTACAGGGAGTCACGCCACATGTTACTCGGCAACCACAATGATGCCCGGTGACGCAGACATCAAAGCAACCGTCGGCACAACCAGGATCTCCGAGGCCGACTACGGCGTGACCTTCGGCAGGACATCAACGCTTGGCGTCGCGAATGAGAGGAAGATGAGCAACGCCAACTGGAAGACGAGAACAGTGCTTCGGCCTCCACCATGAGCGGTTTCGCCATCGTAGGCGGAGTCGGAGTCCTCATGAAGATGAAGGTATACCGGCTTTCACCCATGAGCTGCAACAAGTTGACTGGCCGTCGGGTTTCAAGCCTACAGGCATCAAAAATACAATGGCAAGACCAACCCTGAGTCCTGGCTTACAGCCTACACTCTGGCAATCCGAGCAGCTGGAGGAGATCATAAGGTCATGGCTAACTACCTCCCAGTCGCTCTAGCCGACTCAGCAAGGACATGGCTAACAGGACTCCCAAAGAGGTCAATCGGCTCCTGGGGAGAACTCTGGGAAAGCTTCATCACCAACTTCCAGGGAACATACGAAAGGCCAACTTTCGAACACGACCTGTATTAGTTGCATCAAAGGAAGAACGAGTCTCTTCGTGACTTCATCAAGAGGTTCTCTGAGAAGAAGAATTCAATCCCAATGATCAAGGATGAGGTCGTCATCGCCGCCTTTCGAAAACGAGTCAAAGACACCTCGTTCATCACCAAATTCACTCGAAAGCCTCCCAACTCTGTCAAGGCTTTATTCGACATGGCGAACAAGTACGCCGACTCGGCCGACGCTGTTGCTGAGGCCCTCGATGACAAGAAGACACCCTGACAGAAGAAGCGGAAGGATACCGAGGACGCGGCCCCGACTAAGGCTGGGAACCACAAACGCAAGCCGGACGACTTCATTGCGGCAGTCGGTCACAAACGTCCTCGACCTCCTACAACTGAAGATTATCAGAACAACACATGACATGCTCGGGGGCTCAAAAGCCAAAACGCAAGGATGGCATCCCCACTCCCAAATACCGAACAACTAAGTTGCTCTCTGATAAATATTTCCTCACTTGGCTTTGCTAATGCTGCAGCCGCTTACACCTAATAGGTGTACAAGCTACACTTTTTTCTATTTTTGCTCTTAAATAATTGCAAAAGTACTTGAGTAGCATAAATTCCGATCCGTGAAACTTTGCTCCATGAAAGACGAACTCAAGTCACCCAAAACGCGTGTCTGGGAAAGAGCCATGAGCCAATTCCCGACGCTAGGGGGCTATGACTAGTCGGGCATAGTGCTTAAACGTAAGGGGTCAACTACTCAGGGAAATTAATATCAATATGAGGAAGAACACGTATTTACATATATTGTAAAATACATTTTATTCAGGTGATTGTTTTCATCATCAGATGCTACTCATCTGATATGTTTATAATGCAGGGCCAGTTCCGGATACGCGTGACAGGAACCCAGGGCTACGAGCCCATCTCCTACGCTCGGGGGCTGAACCAGTCTGCCAAGATACGCTCGGAATGCTCCATGAGGGCTACTGATCGAGTATTTGCGCCAGTCGGGACGTCATCTTCCCTGGCTACACTCCATGTGAGCTAACAACCGACCTCCGGTGCTAGTCGGAGTTTGCTTACCACTCGGCTAGGTAGGGTATGCCCCATGAGGGTCGCCTGCTGAATCCTATGCTAATGCTAGGTTCGGGTACCCTATTTGGTCACCACTCCGCTGGGTGAGGTACGCCCCATGAGGGTCGCCAGCAGAATCCTATGCTAATGCAAGGTTCAGGTACCTTATTCGGCTAACAACCGGCCTCTAGCGCCAGTCGGGGCTCTGGTACAATTCCGCTGAGTTGGGTACGCCCCATGAGGGTCGTCAGCCGAATCCTACAAGATTCGGGTACCTTATTTGGCCATAACTCTGTTGGGTAGGGTACGCCCCATGAGGGTCGCCAACCGAATCCTATGCTAATGCAAGGTTCGGGTACCTTATCCGGTTTTACCGAAGTCAGAGAAGACCTATGTCGTCAAAGCGCATCCGGAGTTCTCATGCACTGCGTCACACCTGGGAAGGGCAAGCAGATTCTGCAATATACCTACTCAGGCATCTGTGGCAACCAGGCTGCATCCAGAGCATAGGTCGGAAAGGCTTGCTGACAAGGATTCCTCTGGCTGATTGCGGCTACCAACGCCAAAAAACTCATCCTGACATGCGATGGATGCTACTTTTATAGAGCCTACGCTAGGTGGGTCGGTTTAGGCCGGCTTATTTTGTAGTAGACCACCAAGATATGAGTTTCTACAGTAGCACGCTCAATATGGGCCGCTCGCAGGTTAGGTTAAAATCGCAGTGCTGATGCTACCAACAGGAACCGATGAGGTAAACAGATATGCTTCATGAAGGCCTAATTGCTAAACACATATGTTTGGATATCTGTCTTATCCACTAAGTATCGAGGATATGTCCTTATAAGGATCACTAGCTGGTCTTCATTAAAATTGGGGATGCAGGTATCTTTCTCGAGTACACCTGACCACGCAATGGATTTAATTTCATAAAGTGGTACTCGGCCTACATGCTTGGCCAACAGTTGCCCTGAGCAATGTTATTCCAGCCGACATGACACTGAAGAGTCTAACTTTCGAGTAGTGCACTACTCGGGAGAGACTATAAACCTTTTTTCCAGCTGACATGATGCTGAGGAGTCTAACTTCTGAGTGGGATGCCACTCGGGAAGGACTATAAACCCCCTTTCCAGCTGACATGAAGCTGAAGAGTCCCATATACGAGTGGCATGCTACTCGGCAAGACTATAAATCATATTCCGGTTGGCATGATACCGAAGAGTTTGATATACCAGTAGTATACTACTCGGAAAAGACTACAAGGTTAAAGATCTTTGACTTTATGTTTAATTGTCTTCACAATTAAGCACAAAGTCGGGGGCTACACCTAATAGGTGCGCCTATTCAGTGCACACTATTCATACATCTACAAGAAGCCCTTCATAGCCTCGCTGCCAGCTGACATGAAGCAGGACTCGGGAAGAAGAAGCACTCGGACAAAGAGTACTCGGGAGCAATGCACTCGAGCAATCTTCACCGTGGAGGGTGAGCACTCGGCGTCAACTGTGACTCAACTATGAAGGTCTCAGGGGCAACTGTGGGTGCCATGGGCCCCGGGTACCTCATGACAAGCATATGGGCCTGTTAACGCCAAAATTTGGCACGATTCATATCCATGTTCGGTTAAGGAAAGAAGCCATGTCAGCCAATGGAAGCTCATCTGGAAGAGACCAAGCCTGGAAGGAATCGTGAAGACCACAGTATGGCAGTAAATTACCTTATCTATTAATTAGGTAGTTTCCATAATTTTTAGGAAACCTGATCTCGTATCCGATCAGGGCTTGTTAGTTTTCCGTTTATAGATAGGAAAGTATGTACCGAGTCCTATAAGGACTCCTGTCAACTCGGGGTATATATACGTATGCCCGGGTACCTTGTAAGTTATCTCTCGATCAATCAAATTCGGCGCATCGCCACCCTTTACCAACGGGTTCTTGCTTCTCGAGCGGGGCTGCATCGGTTAGGTCCGAACTCCTGCGAGAGGGTAAGTCTCGTTACCCCGACTACCAATCGGCTAGGACTTTCTCGGTTAGGTCCGATATTCTAGTCGGTCTATGGTAGCCGGCTTACCACGATATATCTGCTTTGTCTACGGCTGCATCGGTTCGGTTCGATCTCTTAGGCCTATCAGGTATATCACATCACACGTGCATAGTTTTTATCGGTTTACTGGGGAAAGCTTATCGTCAGTTTGTGCTGCATCGGTTGGGTCCGACCTACTAAACTGAGCGATAAGTTGTTCCTGCTAGGCCGATGGTTTCTGTGCAAGCGTCTTATCGGAATGCATAGCCGATAAGTTATCTTATTACATCACAGTTGCATTAGATCTATCGGTTTGTTGAGGTTCCTTTACTATTATCGATCTGTGCTGCATCAGTTAGGTTTGAACTACTAGATCGATAATAATAGATTTATCCTTGTCGAGCCGATCGGTGTATATGCGACGTTCTATCGGAGTGCTTAGCCGATAGGTTATCTTTCTATAAAGCCGACTGTATTATCTTTACTATTTTGGTCATCTATATTATCATCGGTTTTCTAGCCGATGCACATGTGTTTCTTTGGCAGTCGGCTAGCTTACTATTCTGTCTATCTATTTTATCATCGGCTTCTAGCCGATGCACATGTTATACTGACAGCTTATCTATTTGTTTATAGCGCTATCGGTTTCCTAGCCGATACATAGGTGCCATCGGCTATCGGCTACAAGGGGCCTACATCAGACCGTATCGGCCGATAGCCGATGTGCAATTGCTGCTGATCCGGACGCGAGTACAGGCGAGGGCCCGGGCACGAGCATAGCGGCGATCGGCTGGAAGGGATCCGTATCGGCTTGCTGGCCGATTGGATCAGTAATCTAATTTCTTCATCTCCTTGTCAATTGCGAGGTCAAATTGACTGGCACGCCTACGAACCTCAAATATTTTAGGACCTGCACTGGAGCTAAGCAGAACTCCCAGGCCTTCGTATGTTCAATCGCATCAAACCAGGTCATCAACAAGCTTCTTGGCATACCCGGTGGTTTTTGGTGCGAACAGGGCCACTCGGATAGAGGATGGGCCTGGCCTTGTAATTAGAGATATAGTAATCCCTAGCAGACTTTGCCTTGTACGATAAGGAAAACACAATCCTAGTTGGGTGCGTTATATCTCTAAGAGGAGATTCCTTGGCCGTAATCCGGTTGGGACTCCTACCTTGTAACCTTGTCCCCCAGTATATAAGGGAAGGCAGGGCGCCCCCTGAGGGCAGGTTGAGTTGGTTCACCAGAATCACCACCATACATCCTCAAAGGAAAATACACCACAACTGGATGTAGGGTATTACCTCACATCGAGGGCCTAAACCAGTATAAACTCCCTATGTTCCTTTGCAATCCATCAAGTTTCCATCTGCCGAGTAGCCCCATATATTTATTGCCGGTGTAAAACATCGACAGTCGATCTTCTCCATCAGCTGGTATACTTGCCCCATTTCCTTGTAGGTTGGCACTGACGACCAGGTTGGCAGGACAGTTGGTGGAGAGCCAGAAAAAGGGGGCAGAGAGGGCTCAAGGTTTGAGCAGTAAAACAGCTCTCTATGCCAGCCCTTGAAAGAGGTTTTCAAAGGAACGTTGAGATAAGTTTTCTTCATCTCTTTCCTAAGTTGGAGACCGGCCCCCCAATGGTTTGGATTTTGTTCTTGGATGGCTGGGGCTTGATGTGGAACAGGTAACAAAAATGATTGAAATGGGGCTTAACCCCAGAAAGGCTTCACACAAGGTGGCAAAGATGGAGATGTGTAGGATAGAGTTGGTATTCAAATTCACCAACTCTATTTGATTGAAAAACAGAAGTTGGAGAAGGAAATCCAAGGAAGGAAGGGCAAGACCGTGATCAAAGAACATAGTGAAGACGACGGTCTCACCAAATTTGGGTGCCGACATAGAGTCCCTCTCCGCGGTGCGCCAGTGGATAACATCTTGTCGCTGCAGCATCAACCACTTCTCCATTAGCTTCAGCTTCACCGGGCTGCAATCCGACATCGGCCAGACTCCAGCGGTCATCTCAGGGATCTCAAATGGGGCTTTCGGCATCGTTGGAGGCGAAAAGATTTGGGGGAATGACTTGTGAAGGCTAGGAATGGATGCGGCGGAGCAGAATCGGGCGAGTCTCGAGCGGGGGTGCAGGCTACAATGAACCCTAGAGAGGCATAAAACATGAAATTTGGGCGCGGAAGCTAGAAGACGAAACAATTGGCAGACTGGAGAAGAAGGGGGAATCTTTTATCTCTCTCCCCCTCTTTATAAAGCTTGTGCTGATAAGTGGGCCTGAGCCAACTAATTCAGTACTGGACCACAAGATATGAGTTTCTAAATGGCATGCCCTATTGGGTCGACTGCTAACTATGTTAAAATCATAGTACAAATGCTATTTTATAGAAACTGATTAAATAGTCATATATGCTTCATGAAAGCCTAACCGCTGGACACATGTGTTCAGATATCTGAATTATTTACTAGGTATTGAGGATATATCCTTATAAGGATCAACAGTTGATCTCTATTAAAATTTGGGATGCAGGTATCTCTCAAGTGCACCTGACCACATATTGGGTTAAAATCCATAAAGTGGTACTCGGCTTACATGCTTAGCCAACAATTGCCTTGAGCAAAAATTCTTCTAGTTGACATGATGCTGAAGAGTCTAACTTCTGAGTAGTATATTACTCGGGAAAGACTAAAAAGGTTAAAAATCTTTGACTTTATATTTAATTGTTTCACAATTAAGCACAAAGTCAAGGGCTACACCTAATAGGTGCGCCTATTTGATGCACACTATTCATATTTTTCTACAAAGCCCTTCATAGCCTCGTTGCTAGCAAATATGAAGTAGGACTTGGAGAAGAAGCACTCAGACAACGAGAACTCGGAAGCAAAGCACTCCGGAAGCTTTCCACAAGGAGGATGAGCACTCGGCATCAGCTGTGATTGAACTATGAAGGTCTCAGGGGCTGCTGTGGAGGCCATGGGCCCTGGGTACCTCTTGAGAAGCATTAAGGCCACTCGAATAGAGGATGGGCCTAACCTTGTAATTAGGGATACAATAAGACTCGGCATTCATTAACTTGTACGACAAGGAAGGATATAGTCCTAGTCGGGCACGTTGTATTCCTAGAAGGAAATCCCTTGGTCGGAGTCCGACTGGGATTCTTGCCTTCTAACCTTGTCTCATCGGTATATAAGGGGAGGCATGGCGCCCCCTTGAGGGCATAGCGAAATCTCACTAGAGAAACCTCAAAGTCAATACACAACAACTAGAAGTAGGATATTACATTGCCTCGAGGGCCTAAACCAGGATAAATTGTATCGTGTTCCTTTGCAATCCATCAAGTTTAGGTCTCATGAGTAGCCCCATATTCTTATTGCCGGTGTAAGACATCGACAGAGCTTTTCAGCCGATTGCACTGGAAGCCGATAACAATGGTGGAGAAGCTCATGAACAAGTCTGAGGAATACGCGTGCTCCAAGGAGGAGACCGTCAGGCGCTGGGTCGCAAGGGGCGTGTTGTCATTACCGGCCAGACAGGCGCCTCTAGGCGTGCCCGCCTCGTCTTTGCCGGCCACGGCACTTGACGCGACCAAGACGCAGCCCGCGACGGCTACGGGCACCGACACCGCGCCTCAAGGGGGGCCCCCAATGGAGACCATGGAGGGTGAGCGGCAACGCGGGAATGGCGGTCATAGCAACCGGCAAAATGCCAGAAGGCGAGAAGTGAATGCCATAGACGCCGAGCCCTCCCATGGGCGAGGACAAGGCCGAGGCCGCGGAGGTGGCACCCAAGCCGGCAATCGTGGTTGGGGAGAGGCGCGAGGCCCAGGCGAAGGCTCCTATTGGTGCGCCATACATGGCCAAAATACCACCCACGTTTCCAACAATTGTCGTACCATCATGGCAAAAAGAGAAGACCGTCAAGCTCATGGCCAAGGCACCGACGGCGAGGGCCGGCTGGTAGAGCACAACGCATACTACTAGGTGCCCGACCAGTGGCATCACCAGGGTTACGCCCGGGCGGTCGAGCACATTCCTTAAGGCCATGCCCACCAACCGCAGGGGTACTACGCGGCCCTGCCGCCTTTGCCATACCACGCGTCGCCACCTGCTCAGGCATACGATGCACTGCCACTTATGCCACCTCCCCCAGCTACGCCTAACCACATGTGGTCCCCGTACAACACATAAAAGACGAAGAGCCAAGGCAAGTCATCCTCGCCATCACTGGGGGTAGCTTCGTGGCCCACGACTCCAAGCGCCAACGTCGCGAGTATGCTCGGGGTGCCCACCACGTTGGTACAGCCAGCGGTCCACAAGCTCTGGCCTTGGCTGAGGTACCCATCGCATTCACGCCAGAGGATGGCCATGGTCATCTCTACCCCCATAATGAGGCCATGGTAATCACAACGCGTGTGGCGGAGGCCAACATGCACCGCATACTAGTCGACGGAGGTAGCTCCGCAGATATCCTCTTCCTGTCTTCCTTCGACCAGATGAAGATACCCCATAGCAGGCTGACGAAGGCCGAGCAGCCCCTAAAAGGCTTCAACGGGGACCTAGTAGAGGCCCTGGGCCAGATTGAGCTCCTAGTCTGCTTCAGCTGGGTCACCAGAGCTCACATGAAGGCAGTCATCTTCGATGTAGTCAACCTCCCCTATGCGTAAAACGCGATTATGGGCAGAGGAACCCTTAACAAGTTTGGGGCCACCATCCACCAAAACTACTTGTGCATGAAAATGCCTAGCCCCACCAGGGTCATCACGATCTGTGGAGACCAGGATGTGGCATGCCGGATCGACTACGGCCACTCGCCGTATTTCGACGCCAAGATGATTCATGCCGTTGGCAACCATGAAGCCGGTGAGGCGAAGGCACCAGCAGGAGTGTGCCCCGCCTGGGCGGAGTCCGAGGGTAGCACGCACACCATAGCTGTTGACTCAGCACACCTGAAACGTTCCTTCCAGGTCGGCGACAGCCTCTCCCCAAAGGAGGAAGCCGCCATAGTTAAGATCCTCCGAGATAACATGGATGTGTTCGCATGGTCCCAAGCAGACTTGCCTAGAGTGGACCGCTCCATTATCGAGCACAAGCTCCATGTCCACCTGGAGGCCAAGCCGGTGCACCAGGGGCTTCAGCAAATGTCCGCCGAATGGGCACAGGCGGCCCACGAGGAGGTGCGCAAGTTGCTCGAGGCTGGAGTCATACGGGAGGTGCAACACTCCGAATGGCTCTGCATTCCTATGCTAGTAAAGAAATCCAATGGCAATAGCCTCTTGTGATTGAGCCAATTCGCAGCTCTCCTTGTTGCCGGTGTAAAGCAACTGTCGATGTTTTACACCGGCAATAGAATTATAGAGCTACTCGGCGAGGGGAAACTCAATGGATTGCAGAGGAACACAAAAGGGATTTTATACTGGAAATGGGGTTTATAGTCTTTCCCGAGTGGCGTCCCACCCAGAAGCTAGACTCCTCCGCATCATGTCAGCAGGAATGAGAAATTTATAGTCTCTCCCGAGTAGTGCACTACTCGAAAGTTAGACTCTTCAGCATCATATCGGCTGGAATGATGTTGCTCATGGCAACTGATGGCCACGCATGTAGGCCAAGTACCACTTTATGAAAATAAATCCATGGTGTGGTTAGGTGTACTCGAGAAAGATACCTACATCCCCAATTTTAATGAAGACCAGCCTGTGATCCATATAAGGATATATCCTCGAGACCTGGTGGATAAAATAGATACCCAAACATATATGTTTAGCAATAAGGCTCTCATGAAGCATATCTGTTTACCTCATCGGCTCAGGATATATCCTCGAGACTTGGTGGATAAAACAGATACCCAAACATATATGTTATAGCACCAGCGCTATAATTTCAACTCAGCCTGCGGGCGGCCCTCATGGAGCATGCTACTGTAGGAACTCATGTCTTGGTGGCCTAGTGCTGACTGTGTAGGCCGAAGCCCATTTAGTCGGCATTGGCTCTATAAAAAGCGGGGAGAGAGAAAAAGATTCCTTCATCTTCCCCAAATCAACCAATCGTTTTGTCTTCCGCTTCCGCGCCCAACTTTTCACCTCTTGCTTGGCTAGGGTTAGCGACTGCTGTTGTTCCCCGCTCGAACTCGGGCGGTTCTAGTCCTCCTCATTTGTTCCAAGTCCCCAATCGCTTTCCCCTCAAATTTCTCCACTCCCAACCATGCCGAGAGCTTCGGATCTTGCGGGTGCGCCGGGAATGCCTGGCCGATGTCGGATTGCGGTTCAGTGAAACTGACGCTAATGGAGAATCAATTCAAGTTGCCCAGCCAGGAGATGATCCGCTAGTGGCCGGCTAAGGGTGAGTCGGTCCCAAATCCCCAATCTGGCAAAATAGTAGTTTTTGCCTCTTTTTTTGACCGGGGTTTGTGCCTCCCCTCTTCTGATTTCTTCCGCTGCATCCTTGACTTCTATGGGTTGGAGTTGGTGAATTTGAATCCCAACTCGATTCTTCAAATCTCCATATTTGTTACTCTCTGTGAGTGCTTTTTGGGTGTGGAGCCCCATTTTAATTTCTTTAGGCATCTGTTCCACATCAAACCCCAGCCCTCCAAGAATAACATCAGTGTAATTGGGGGGGCTGGTCTCCAGTTGAGGAGCGATAGGAAGAAGTCATATCTTGATCTCCCCTTGAAATCTTCCTTGAAAGGCTGGCACAAGGAGTAGTTCTATTATGCAAATCTGGCTCATTCCTTGCATCCATTCACCGGCTTGCCACCGGCAGTTTTACCAAATTGGTCAGCAGATCCAACCTTTGAGGAGATGGGCCAAGTGCATCAATTGCAGGAGAAATTGGATAAGCTTAAAGAAGCTGGCCTGACCGGGCCTTGGGTGGCGCGGCGTTTCTTGACTCGGCGCATCCAGCCGCTGAAGCTGAGGAGCGCATTCGGCTGGGATTTCCAAGGCAAACTTGATCCTGACCGAGTAAGCCATGAGTCGGCCGACAAGTCCAAGGTAACCGAGACCCTGTTTGGTTACTTCTCCGAAGGGGTGATCGAGACCGAGGACGATAAACACCGGATTGATGCTTATAGCTTCCTTAGGCACCGCCCCAAGGTAATCTTTGTCCCTCATCTATGGCGAATGCCTTTGGGCTTGTATTTGTGATTGCCCAGCCTTATATGGTATATATTATTGAATCTTCTGCACGAATGCAAGGAATTTGATGAGAACTCCCGCCCGTTGTCGGCCATTAAGTCGAAGAAGAGGCCGAGGAGCCCTGCTGCTGCCCAACCCGACTCCAAGAGAGCAGGGAAAAAGCTCATTCTATATCGGGGCAAGGGGGACATGACGCCGCGTGTCATCGTAGGAGGGCTGAAGATAAAGGACATCGCCGCCGCGACACCCAGGCGATCAAGTCCTAGGTTGAGACCAGTAGGGCCGAGCTCAACATTGCCGAGCCCGGCAAAAGCACCGCCGAGTAGCTGGCCTGAACGAACGCCACCAAACAGACGGATGCCCAAGTCGGACACGCCACCAACGGGGCCACCTCCAGTTGCCACACCGCCGCCGACTACTTCGCCGACCAGGCGGACAACCGGGGTGATATGAGGGTGCGCCCAACCTTCACGGCGTAGAATTGAAGATATTCGTGAAACCTGACGAGTCTTGTGCGGCCAACCGTTGCATGTGCAACAACCTGCAGCACAGAGTTTGCCTAACCTCACATTGTCCACTCAACCAAGTCAAGCGGATTACAATCCTCGCTGCAATCACAAAGAGCTTGCAAGAACAACGGGAAGGAATGCACAATCTCAGAGATGATTCAGCCTGTGGCTAGAATACTCAAGAAAATGCATATAGCATATTGTATTGGTTCTTAAAACAAAAGTCATATCTTAACAGATGAGAATACTCCTAATATATAGGAGAGATAGAATCTGTATGTTTTACATGGCTCAAGGCCAGTTATGTTGCATAACACCCTAATTAAAGCAAATAAAGCTATTGGCAGTTTCTGGTCGCCACATTAATTTGTTGATAACTCAGCGCTTGGATTGAATTCAGGGATGGGGCCGGATCCATTGGAAAGCTTATCTCATAAGCTTTCCAAGCTGTGGTTGAACACATTTATTGGATTTAAGATGCAATTTCTATGAACATTTTATTCCCAGCTGCTCACTGGAAACCGAAATGGCCTTCATGGCATTCATTGCTTGATTGATGGCTGTTGATGACTTGGTGCTGCTCCTTTTGAGATTCTCCATTGTATTCATACCTGAGAACAATTAAATTATAGGCATTAGGTAGCAGCTGATTCTCATGTGTAATGCTATTCTTACTTAGGAGCGAGTTCACCTGTTGATTTATTTGCTTTGCACGAGCGCGGGTTATTGCTTCTTCAAAATGATTTGTAATATCTTGATCAATAGGGAAAGGAACTGACGATGATGCTAGACTGCCCGTATCACGGGGATAGCGCCCCGACGGGACCTAGATCGCCCAGCGGGAAACTCAAGTTCTCCAAGAGGTAAGCTGCTCTGGGTCTTCTGAGATTCTTGCCTATTGAAGTAGTATATTGATGTCTGTCTTGTGATGCAGGAAGCGTGCCGACATTGATCTCAAGGAGACTGCTCCGACCGCTCCCCTTGAAGAGGCCACCCCAGCTGAGCCGGCGCCCACGAGCACACCCGCTGAGCCGAAGGCCAGCCTAGTCACGAAGACTGAGGTGGTCCTGACTGTGGGGCCGCTATTGCCGCCCGACCAAGAGGCAGTTACTGAGGTTGCTGCCCCAGCCCCTGAGTCGCCGCCCGCTGCAGAGGTTGTTGCTGGAGCCCCCGAGTTGATCCCCGAGGCCGCAGGGGACGCCGGTGTGGGGGCCAGGACCCCGTCGCCGTCGTGGTCGTCATCGTCGTCGTCGCCGCCGTCGGAGATCCCGAACCTTCCCCAGATTGAAGCTCCTCCGCGTAGGTTTCCCCGGACATTCACCTGGATGGCGCCTGATGGAACCGCGAGGAGGTTCAGGCTTGATGAGGCCGCGGTGAAAAGGGAACGCGAAAGCTTGCTCCGCGCCGTGATTTCTGGGTCGCAGGGAGTTCGGGTATGATTCTTGTAGTGGGATCCTGGTGGTCTTCCTGTTGTGACGTTTGACTCCGCTCCTGACTTGTTCTCTCCCTGAGCAGAAGCTTGTTGATCACAATGAGGAGATGACTGAGATCCTTGTTGAAATGGCCCCCCATCTCGTGGAATTAGAGCAGCTCCGAGCGTTAAAGGCCAAGATGGAGGAGCGCCATGCGGGGAGGGAAGCCTGGTTGAAGGAAGCCACCACCCAGCTCAGGGACGAAACTTGGGCCCAAGCTGGGAAGATTAGAGGTAAGTCCCCCGGACGCGTCTTCCCGACTGAACCTGTGATGTATTTCTCCAGCCGCGTTGCTCCCGACTGCTCAGTTGTGTCTTGGCTGCAAGATTGAGCTCTTGACTAATCTGTTGTGCAGCCCTCGAAGCCAAGTTGAAGACTCGAACAGAGAGGGAAGCCTAGCTGAAGGAGGCCGAAGAAGCCAAGGCCGAGCTTGAGAAGGTCAAGGCCGACCTGACAAGGGCCAACGCCGAGCTCGAACGGGAGAAGGCCGAGTTAAAAGAGGCCACCATCAAGCTCAGTGAAGAAAAAGCTGGACTGGAGAAGACCGTGGCTGAGAGGCCGACTACATGAGTAAGTCCCGGTCTCGACAATGATCTTAACCAATCCTTTAATCATTCCATCTGCCCCCGTACCTAACAAGTTTACTTGTCGGTGGACCCGGGCAGACCTCAGAGCCAATGCCCAGGCCTAGTATCGGTTTTACATAGAGGAGATAAGGGTCATCACGGAGTCACGAGAGGCCCTCGTCGGGTTCGTGAAAGGGCCCCTTGATCTGTTGGATCCCAGCCCTGTGGGAACCAGCTGCAGCCGAATCCCCCAAGTGGAGGCGTGTCTTGAGGATGCACCGAGTGCCCTGAAGAGGTACTCAGATAAGCATGTCATTGCTGGCGTGGCCTAGACCTTGGCGATGACCAAATCAATCTACCCGAGGGCAGACATCGAAGCCATGGGGAGGGGTTTGCCGAGGAGACGACGCCCGAGGAGACGCTGGAGCTGATAGCCCTGACTGCTGAGGTAATCACCCGAGACCTGGGTCTGTAAGGGCAACATATCATGTAGTCGGTATGTATAAACTTTTGTGGAAAACATGTGTAAATATATATGCGATGCCGCCAAGCTTTGAATTATTACTCAGTCGTCATTAGCTTTACTTGACTGTAGTCTACGCCGAGTTAGTCTGTCAGAACTTAATAAAATCGCTCAATGTGAAAACTATACTCAGGCAAACGTGAGTCGTAGTAAGGCTTCATAACTGGAGTAAGACAAGCTCGTATATTATTGACAAAACACATATATACCTGCAGCCCCCGACTCACTACTCAGTTGATACAAGCGGTGTAGTGAGTCAGAAACTGTACACATGAGAAATTATAAAGCCCAGGTATAGAAAGGACGTAGCTGTTCTATATTCCATGAGTTGCTGATAAGGGCACCATCTTCGGTCTTCAGTCGGTAGGCGTCTGGCCGCATGACCTTGGCTATAATGAACGGCCCTTCCCAGATTGGGGATAATTTGTGCCTGCCTTTGGTGGTTTGTATTTTCCTCAAGACGAGATCCCCGACCAAAAAGGCGCAGCCATGGACATTGCGATTGTGGTAGTGACACAGGCCTTGAAGATACCTTGCCGACTGAATTGTTGCGATGTCCCTTGCTTCTTCCAAGTGATCTAGCTCGACCAATTGGGTATTGTTTGAGACGTCTTCTGAGTAAGCCCGGACTCGTGGAGAGCCGAATTGTAACTCTGTCGGTAGCATAGCCTCAACACCGTAGACCAGGAAGAAAGGGGATTGCCCTGTTGCCCGACTAACCGTGGTTCTAAGAGACCAGAGAACAGATGGGAGTTCTTGTACCCACCGGCCTGCGTATGGCTGTAGTCGGTCGAATATCCTAGCCTTGATGCCTTGTAAGACCATACCGTTGGCTCGTTCGACCTGCCCATTGCTCCACGGGTGTGCCACGAATGCATAGCAGATCTTGATGCCGAAATCTTCGCTGAAGTCTTGGAATACGCCGCCCGTGAACTGAGTACCATTGTCGGTGATGATGCGGTTAGGGACCCCAAATCAGTATAGTATACTCATGGTAAAGTCCTTTGCTCGTGCCACTGTTATAGTTGCAATGGGTTTGGCCTCAATCCACTTGGTTAACTTGTCGACTGCGACGAATAGATGTGTGAACCCTCCTGGCGCTTTCTTGAAAGGCCCGACCATGTCGAGCCCCCATACTGCGAATGGCCAAGAAATAGGGATAGTTTGGAGTTCTTGGGCTGGGAGATTTGTTTGTCTTGCATAGAACTGGCAACCCTCGCACTTGCGAACAATTTCTTTTGCGTCTGTTACTGCTGTGGGCCAGAAAAATCCCTGCCGATAGGCCTTTCCGACTAACGTCCTGGATGTGCCATGGTTGCCACATATGCCCGAGTGGATCGACTGCAGGATCTGCTTGCCCTCCTCGGTGGTGATGCAATGCATGAGGACACCAGATGCGCTCCTTCGGTACAGGTCTTCTCCGACTAGTAGGAAGCTTTTGCTTCGACGCTTGAGCTGCTCGACTTGACTGCGATCTTCTGGGAGTTCGTCGTCCAGGAGAAGTTTGGTAACAGGATTCCGCCAGTCTTGACATATGTGCAGCACCTCGTCTGTAGCTGGGGTAGGTTCGCCTCCCGACTGCTCTGGTGCCTGTTTCTTCTTGACTGATGGCTCCATAAGTTGCTCAACAAAGATCCCTGTCGGGACCACCTCTTGCTTGGATCCCATATTTGCCAATTCGTCTGCTGTGTCGTTGTATTCGCGTAGGACATGTGTTATCTCCAGCCCGTCGAACTTGTTTTCCAGCTTACAGACCTCCTAACAGTATGCCGCCATGGTATCATCGAGACAAGTCCAGTCTTTCATGACTTGGTTTACCACGAGTTGAGAATCCCTGCGCACAACCAGTCGACGTATGCCGAGTGATATAGCAATACGGAGCCCGTGGATAAGTGCCTCGTACTCAGCGATGTTGTGGGAAGCCGGAAAGTGGATTTGTAGAACGTACTTGAGTTTTTCGCCGGTGGGGGACGTCAATATGACTCCAGCCCCGGTGCCACCGATCCGTAGGGAACCGTCGAAGTACATTGTCCAGTACTCTAGCTTTGCTGTTGATGTAGGCAGTTGAACTTCTGTCCACTCGGCCACGAAGTCGGCTAGAGCTTATGATTTAATTGCTGTCCGTGGCTGAAAGGTGATGTCGAACGCCATCAACTCAAGTGCCCATTTAGTGATTCGGCCGGTGGCCTCGCGATTATGAAGGACATCCCCAAGTGGAAACGATGTAACCACCGTGACTTGATGTGCTTGGAAGTAGTGCACCAGCTTCTAGACTGTGATGAGTAGGCCATATAACAGCTTCTGGACCTGTGGATATCTCGCCTTCGAGTCAGCGAGGTAGCGAGTACCTCACTGACAAAGTAAACTGGCCGTTGTATTTTTTGGATGTGACCCTGTTCGGATCGCTCGACCACCAGCACCGTGCTGACTACCTGAGTGGTTGCTGCCAAATATAGCATTAGCGGTTCTTGGGGCATAGGTGACGCCAACACGGGAGGTGATGTGAGGAATTGTTTGGTGTCTTCGAAGGCTTGTTGGGCATCCAGAGTTCATTGGAAATTGTTCGCCTTTTTGAGTAGCTTGAAGAAGGGCATGCCCCGTTCGCCCAGTCGGGAAATAAATCGGCTGAGTGCCGCCATGCAGCCTGTCAGCTTCTGGACGTCCTTCTGGTTAGTCGGGGGAGCCATGTTCATTATGGCGTTGACTTTCTCTAGGTTTGCCTCCTCGATGAACCCAGCTGCGAGGAGCTTGGTGATCTCCTCCCGAATAGCATCTTGTAGTCTTGAGCGAAGCGCCGCAGCCGTTGCTTGACTGGCTTGGCGTCTGCCTTTACATTGAGGGCGTTCTCGATCACCTCCCTTGGTACGCCCGGCATGTTGGACGGTTTCCATGCAAATATGTCCTTGTTGGCTTGGAGGAAGGTGACAAGCGTGTCTTCCTATTTGGGGTCGAGTCCGGTCCCGACTAGGGCAATCTTGGAGGGGTCGGAAGGGTCTAGGGGGATCTTCGTCCTGTCAGAGTCCGCTGAAATTCCCGACTTCGCCGCCTTTTTTGCTAGAACTTGATCTTGCTCGACTTCGGTTGTGGCAGCTTGCCGGATGCTGTCGCGCCCGACTACCGCCTCTTGTGATTGAGCCAATTCGCAGCTCTCCTTGTCACAGGTGAAGGCTTGCTTGACATCGTTGCGTAGGGAGAGGACTCCTGCTGGCCCTGGCATCTTGAGCACCATATATGTATAGTGCGGTATCGCCATAAATTTGGCGAGTGCCGGTCGTCCGAGTATTGCGTGGTACGCGGTCTCGAAGTCGGTGACCTTGAAGCAGACGTTTGCCGTGTGGAAGTTATCCCGCGTGCCGAAAGTTACTGGCAATGTGATCTGCCCGAGTGGAGTTGATGACAGGCCGGGGATTATCCCGTGGAAGGGCGCAGTGCTTGGCCATAATTCTGAATGAGGAATTCTCATCTCGTCCAAAGTCTTGGCGAATAAGATGTTGAGCGCGCTGCCTTCGTCGATGAGGGTTTTCTTCAGCCTGATATTTCTGACGACCGGGTCTAGGACGAGTGGGTAGCGTCCCGGGTGTGAAACCCGATCTGGGTGATCTGCGCGATTGAAGGTAATGGCCATCTCTGACCAGCGCAGGTACTAGGGGGTGTCCGTCGTAGAGACCGTGTTGATGTCGCGCGCTGATAGTTTCTGTTTGCGCTTGGACTCATACATGAGTGGCCCTCCAAAAATGTGATTGAGCTCGGCTTGGGGATCTTGAAAATCATCAGCCGGACCCGAGTCTGGCTTGTCCTTGTCTTTGTCGGTGCCAGACGATGAAGCCTGCTCGGAGGCAAACTTCTTGAGCATGTAGCAGTCTTTGGCTGCGTGCTTGCCCTTGGGATGGAAGGGGCATGGCCCACTCATGACTTTCTAGTAGTCGTTGTTCCGTTGGGGCCACGACCGAGTGCGCTCCATATTGGCCACCTCGTTGTCTGACTTTCGCTTGCGGCTGCCGAACTTATTTTGAGATGGCTCGTTGTCGACTTTCGCCTTCTGGTCTTTTTGTCGGGACTCCTTCTTCTCGTCAAGGGCCTCTGTGACTGCTTCAGCCGAGTCGGCATATTTATTGGCCATGTCGAAAAGAGCCCGAACAGAGGGTGGTGGCTTCCGAGTGAACTTCACGATGAACGGGGCGTCCTTTACCCCCTTGCGGAAGGTGGCAATGATGGCCTCGTCTCTGATCATTGGGATCTTGTTGCGCTTCTCAGAGAACCTCTTGATAAAATCACATAGAGACTCGTTCTTCTTTTTGTGTAGTTGATACAAATCGTGCTCAGATGATGGCCTCTCGTAGGTTCCCTGAAAGTTGGCGATGAACCGCTCCCTGAGTTCTCCCTAGGAACCAATCGACCGCCTCGGGAGCCCTGTCAGCCATGTCCTCGCTGAGTCGGCTAGCGTGACTAGGAGGTAGTTAGCCATGGCTTTATTGTTGCCCCTAGCAGCTCAAACTGCTAGGGTATACACAGTGAGCCAAGACTTGGGATTTGTTTTGCCGTCATACTTTTCAATTCCTGTTGGCTTAAAGCCAGTCGGCCAGTGGACGTCCTATAGCTCCTGAGTGAAAGCTGGAATGCCTTCGTCTTCGTGAGGGCTCGAGCTTCGACCACTGCAGTTAAACCACTCGTGATGGAGACCGAAGCGCTCGTTTTCATCCTCCAGTCAGTGGCACTCGTCTTCGTGTCGTTCGTGGTGCTGGGCGTTGATGGTGTGGCGAAGGTCGTGTTGTAGGCGCTCTTGGAGGTCTTGGTTGGACCGGCGGTCATACTAGTGACGGCGTCGGTTGTCATTGTTGGTATTGCCGAGTGACGTTTGCCTAGACTCCTCGCGTGGCCGACTTGAGCCAACCACCCGACGCCGTGCTGAAATGGATGAGCCCGCTACTGGAGATCCCGACCGGTTAGTTGGTACCACGGTGTCGCCCGACTGCTGTTGTTGTTGCTGGCAGGCAGCGGCCGTGATCATCACCTTGATTTTGGCGATAGTTGGGGTAGCCTGGTGATCAGGCCTGAGCTAGAGCGTGTCCAGCAAGGTTGCGGCGGCCACAACATTCTATTGCGGCGTGACGAAAATGTCATGATCGCCGACTTTAGTCTGGAGAATCTGCTACTGAGCTACTCGCCCAGCCTTGCACAGCCCGTCATTGCGAGCCTCGCGATCAGCCTCCTCCTGTTGTCACAGTCGGCGTGCCTCCTCCTGTTGCTCCTCTTGTAGTCGGCGCACCTCGGGGGTTGGTGTTGAAGCCATAAAGATCTCGCGGGGGAGGAGAAAGCTAGCCAGACTGGAGTCCGAACTAGCGTTCGAACCATTATCCGACTTAGAGTCGGACTTCGAGTAGTTTATCGGAGTTAAAACTACCCCGACCTCTCTAGATCCAATCTGAAATGGCGCTTGGCCGTGTCCAAACTGAATCGCAGGAGATCGGGTTTGCTGCGTGGGATGTAGAACCGCAGCGTCGCCGAATCCATACGGGAGATTGATGATCTCCCTCCTTCTTGGCCCAACCCGAGCTAGCTCAAGGCCTAGCGCAAGTCGGACACCGAAGGAAAGAGTTGTCCCAATACTCGGCGAAGTGAAGGACTGCCGCAGTAGATCATTGAAGGAGATCGCGGCGTCCTGTGAGCCGACTGGCACAACGTCGGCTGGTTCCTCGGCCGGCTGGATTGGATCTGCTTCGGCCAAGGTGAGGTTGCCGATTTGGTCGGTAATGAAGTCGAGGCTTCCGAAGGAAATTGTGTCTCCAGGGGAGAACTTGTTGCTGTCGACTCCACTAGTTGGATCCATCGAATTTGTTGATGAAGAAATCGCCGGATGCCCCTACCTGGCGCGCCAACTGTCGATGTTTTACACCGGCAATAGAATTATAGGGCTACTCGGCGAGAGGAAACTCAATGGATTGTAGAGGAACACAAAAGGGATTTTATGCTGGTTCAGGCCCTCGATGTGAGGTAATACCCTACGTCCAGTTATGGTGTTATTCCTCTGAGGTTTTTGTCGATTGATGATCTGATGATCTCGTGTGTCCCTTGAAGGACGCCCTACCTCCCCTTATATACTGGGGGACAGGGGTACATGATAAGGATCCTAGCCGGACACGGCCAAGGGATTTCCTTCTTAGAGATAGAAACTTATCCGACTAAGACTATGTTTTCCTTATCTTACAAGGCAAAGTCTGCTGGGTGCTATCTTATCTCTAACTACAAGACTCGGCCCATCCTCTATCCGAGTGGCCCATATGCTTGTGGTGAGGTACCCGGGGCCCATGGCCTCCACAAATGGCAAGTGGCAGATGTGCATAGATTTCACCACGCTTAACAAGGCATGCCCCCACGACCCATTCCCCTTGCTGCGTATCGATTAGCTCATTGACTCCACGGCAGGGTATGAGCTGTTGAGTTTCCTCGATGCATACTCCGGCTACCACAAAGTGTGGATGGCCCTTGAGGACGAAGATAAGACGAGCTTTGTGTGGAGGCCATGGGCCCCAGGTACCTCATGAGAAGCATTAGGAGCCACTTGGACAGAGGATGAGCCTAACCTTGTAATTAGGGATACAATAGGACTCGGCATATATTACCTTGTACGACAAGGAAAGGATATAATCCTAGTCGGGCACGTTGTATTCCCAGAAGAAAATCCCTTGGTCGAAGTCCGACTATAATTCCTACCTTGTAATCCTGTATCCTCGGTATATAAGGGGAGGCAGGGCAGCCCCTGAGGGCATATAAGAATCTCACCAGAGAAACCTCAAAGGCAATACACCACAACTGGAAGTAGGGTATTACCTAATCTCGAGGGCTTGAACCAGTATAAATTGTTTTATGTTCCTTTGCAATCCATCAAGTTTAGATCTCACAAGTAGCCCCATATTCTTATTGCCGGTGTAAAACATCGACAGTTGGCACGCCAGGTAGGGGTATCGGTGAGATCATCTTCGACAAGCCTGATGGATTCAACCACTGGAGTCGATGGCATCAACTTCTTCCTCGGGCAAACAATCAGCTTCGGGAGCCTCGACTTCATCACTGACGAATTCGGCAACCTCACCGTGTCCAACTCGGATCCGATCCAATCCGCTAGGGACCAAGCCAACTCCCTGCCGGTCGGCCTACATAACGCTGCGGCGATCCTTGTCGACTTGAAATGGGCACTCGAGTTGATGGCGTTTGACATCATCTTTCAGCCATAGACAACAATCAATTCTCAAGCTCAAGCTGACTTCGTGGCCGAGTGGACAGAAGTCCAGATGACTACAAACATAGACAACCTAGAGTACTGGACGATGTACTTCGACAGTTCTCTACGGATCGACGGTGCAGGGGCTGGCGTCGTGCTAATGTCACCCATTGGAGAAAAACTGAAGTATGTTCTCCAGATTTACTTTCCGGCTTCCCACAATGTTGCTGAGTACAAGGCACTCATCCACGGGCTCCGCATTGCCATATCACTCGGCATCCACTGACTGGTCGTACGCGGGGATTCTCAACTCGTGGTCAACCAAGTCATGAAGGACTGGACATGTCTCGACCATTCTATGGCGGCGTATTGTCAAGAGGTACGAAAGCTGGAAAACAAGTTCGATGGGCTAGAGATAACTCATGTATTGTGACAATACAATGAAGCTGCAGATGAATTGGCGAACATGGGATCCAAGCGCGAAGTGGTCCCCACTGGGTTTTTTGTCGAGGAACTATTAGAGCCATCAGTCAAGAAGAAACCATTGCTTGAACAGTCGGGGGCTGAACCTTCCTCGGCAACAAATGAAGTGCTAATCATCTCTCAAGGCTGGCGGACTCCAATTTTCAAATTCCTCTTGGATGACGAACTCCCAGAAGATCGCAACGAAGCTGAATGGATCAAACGTCGAAGCAAATGTTTCCTTGTAGTCAGAGAAGACCTATACCATTGAAGCGCATTTAGAGTCCTCATGCGCTGCGTCACAACTGAGGAGGCCAAGCAGATTCTATAGTCGATCCACTTGGGTACTTCTAGAAACCATGCTGCATCCAGGACGTTAGTCGGAAAGGCTTACAAATAAGGTTTCTTCTGGCCAACTGCGGTAATAGATGCTAAAGACATAGTTCGCACATGCGAGGGATGTTAATTCTATGCAAGGAAACACATCTTCCAGCTCAAGCACTTCAAACAATTCGAATCTCTTGACCCTTTGCAGTTTGGGGGCTTGACATGGTCAGGCCATTCAAGAAAGCACCAGAAGGGTTCACACACTTGTTCGTCACAGTGGATAAATTCACAAAGTGGATCGAGGCAAAACCCGTTGCTACCATCATAGCGGCACATGCAAAGGACTTCATCATGAGTATTTTATACCAATTTGGAGTTCCTAACTGCATCATAATAGACAACGGTACTCAATTCACTGGCGGCGTGTTTCAAGATTTTTGTGACGACTTTGGCATCAAGATCTGTTATGCTTTTGTGGCACACCCACAGAGTAATGGGCAGGTCGAGCGTGCTAATGGCATGGTCTTACAAGGTATCAAGGCTAGGGTGTTCGACCGACTACAACCATATGTAGGGCAGTGGGTACAAGAACTGCCATCTATTCTCTGGTCTCTAAGAATCACGGTTAGTTGGGCAACAGGGCAATCCCCTTTCTTCCTAGTCTATGGTGCTGTGGCTATGTTACCAACCAAGTTGGAGTTCGGCTCTCCGCAAGTTCAGGCCCACTTAGAAGACAAATCAAACAAAGACCGACTAGTCAAACTCTGTCAATGAGGTAATACCCTATGTCCAGTTGTGGTGTATTGCCTTTATGGTTTCTCTGGTGAGATTGTACTTCTTCTTCTACCCTCAAGGGGCGCCCTACCTCCCCTTATATACTGGGGGACAGGGTTACAAAGTAGCAGTCCCAGTCGGACTACGACCAAGGGATCTCCTTCTAGGAGTACAACCTGCCCGACTAGGATTGTATTTTCCCTGTCGTACAAGGTTAAGTCTGCTGAGTTCTATTGTATCCCTAATTACAAGGCTAGGCCCATCCTCTGTCCCAGTAGCCCAATAGCTTCTCATGAGGTACCCCGGGCCCATGGCACCAACAGCAGCCCTTGAGACCTTCATAGTTGTGTCACAGCTGATGCCGAGTGCTCATGCCCCACGGTGAAGAATTCCCGAGTGCATTGCTCCTGAGTACTCTTTGTCCGAGTGCTTCTTCTCCAGAGTCCTGGTTCATGTCAGCTGGCAACGAGGCTATGAAGGGCTTCATGTAGAAATATGAATAGTGTGCACTGAATAGGCACACCTATTAGGTGTAGCCCCCGACTTTGTGCTTAATTGTGAAACAATTAAACATAAAGTCAAAGATCTTTAACCTTGTAGTCTTTCCCGAGTAGTGTACTACTGGTATATGAGACTCTTCAGCATCATGTCAGTTGGAATGATTTTTGCTCATGGCAAATAATGGCTAAGCATGTAAGCCGAGTACCACTTTATGGATTTTAACCCAATACGTGGTCAGGTGTACTTGAGAGATACCTGCATCCCCAATTTTAATGGAGACCAGCTGTCGATCCTTATAAGGATATATCCTCAATACTTGGTAAATAATGCAGATACCAAATGTATACACCCGGCTGTAGGCTTAGCATGAAGCATATCTGATTATTTAATCGATTTCTGTGAATAGCACCTGCACTGTGATTTTAACACAGTCAGCGAGTGGCCCAATAGAGCATGGTATTGAGAAACTCATATCTTTGGCCTACTTCCGAATAAGCCGGCCTAAACTGACCTACCCAGCGTTGCCCTATAAAATTAGCATCCCTCGCATGTTAGGATGAGTACTCCAGTGTCGGTAACCGCAATCAGCCAGAGGAATCCTTGTCCGTAAGCTTTTCTGACATATGTTCTGGATGTAGCATGATTGCCACAGATGCCCGAGTAGATACATTGTAGGATTTGCTTGCCCTCCTCAGGTGTGACACAGTGCATGAGAACTCCAGATGCGCTTTGACGATATAGGTCTTCTCTGACTTCGGCAAAGCCGAATAAGGTACCCAAACCTTGCATTAGCATAGGATTCGGCTGGCGACCCTCATGGGGCGTACCCTACCCAACAGAATTATAGCCAAATAAGGTACCCGAGCCTTGCATTAGCATAGGATTTAGCTAGTAACCCTCATGGGGCGTACCTAACCTGGCAGAGTTGTGACCAAATAAGGTACCCGAACCTAGCATTAGCATAGGATTTGGCTAGCGACCCTCATAGGGCATACCCTACCTAGCCGAGTGGTACACGAGCCCCGACTGGCGCCTAAGGTCGGTTATATTAGCCGAATAAGGTACCTGAACCTTGCATTTGCATAGGATTCGGTTGGCAACCCTCATGGGGCGTACCTCACCCAGCAGAATTATGACCGAATAAGGTACCCGAACCTAGCATTAGTGTAGGATTTGGCTGGCAACCCTCATGAGGCGTACCTCACCCAGCCGAGTGGTACCCGAGCTCTGACTGGCGCTGGAGGTCGTATTTTAGCCCACACATGAGTCCCGACTAGTGTGAGTACTCGGACAATGGCTCTCATGGAGCATTCCAAGTGATTCTTGAAGTGTCGCACTCCAAGTGTATCTTGGCAGACTGGTCCAGCCCCCAAGCGTAGGAGATAGGCTCATAGCCCTGAGTTCCTGTTACGCGTATCCGGAACTGACTGTGCATTATAAACATATCGGATGAGTAGCATCTGATGATGAAAACAATCACCCAAAGAAAATTTATGTATTTTACAATAGATGTAAATATGTGTTCCTCCTCTTATTGATATTAATTTCCCTGAGTAGTTGACCCCTTACGTTTAAACACTCTGCCCAACTAGTCATAGCCCCCTAGCGTCGGGAGTCGGCTCATGGCTCCTACCCAGATACGCGTTTTGGGTGACTTGAGTTCGTCTTTCATGGAGTAGAGCTTCACGGATCGGAATTGATGCTAATCAAGTACTTTTGCAATCTTTAAGAGCAAACACAAAAAATACACAAAATGTACACCTATTAGGTGTAAGCTGCTGTAGCACTGGCGATGCCGAGTGAGAAAATATTTATCAGAAAGTGACTTAGTTGTTTGGTATTTGGTAGTGGGGATGCCATCCTTGCATTTGGGCTTTTGAGCCCCCGAGCATGTCACTTGTTGTTCTGATAATCTTCAGTTATGGGAGGTCGAAGACGCTTGTGACCGACTGCCACAATGAAGTCGTCCAACTTGCGTTTATGGTTCCCAACCTTAGTTAGGGCCGTGTCATCGATGTCCTTCCGCTTCTTCTATCAGGGTGCCTTTTTGTCATCGAGGGCCTCAGCAACAGTGTCGGCTGAGTCGGTGTACTTGTTTGCTATGTCAAATAGAGCTTTGACAGAGTTGGGAGGCTTCCCAGTGAATTTAGCGATGAACGGGGTGTCTTTGACTCCTTTTCGAAAGGCGGCGATGATGACCTTGTCCTTGATCATTGGGATTGAATTCTTCTTCTCAGAGAACCTCTTCGTGAAATCACAAAGAGACTCGTTATTCCTTTGATGCAACTAATACAGATCGTACTCGGTAGATGGCCTCTCGTACGTTCCCTGGAAGTTGGTAATAAAACGTTCCCGAAGTTCTCCCCAGGAGCCGATTGACCTCTTTGGAAGTCCTATTAGCCATATCCTCACTGAGTCAGCTAGAGCGATTGGGAGGTAGTTAGCCATGGCCTTGTGATCTCCTCCAGCTGCTCGAATCGCCAGAGTGTAAACTATGAGCCAGGACTCAAGGTTGGTCTTCCCGTCGTATTTTTCAATTCCAGTCAGCTTGAAGCCCGACGGCCAGTCGACTTGTTGCAGCTCCTGGGTGAAGGTCGGTACTCCTTCATCTGCATGAGGACTTCGGCCCTGACTACGGCGGTGAAATCACTCGTGGCAGAGGCTGAAGCACTCGTTCTCGTCTTCCAGTCAGCGCTGCTCATCTTCGTCGCGTTCGCGGCACTGTGCGTTGATGTCTTGCCGAAGATCACGTCGTAGTCGGCCTCAGAAATCCTGGTTGGCCCGATGGTCATCTTGATGTCGACGTCGCCGGTCGTTATTGCGGTTGTCGAGTGACATGTGGCGTGACTCTGTGTGCGGCTGACTAGAGCTGGCCGCTCAGCGTCGCATTGAGGCAGATGAGATCATTATTGGAGAAGCCGACCTATTGGTTGGTACGAGAGTGTCACCCGACTGTTGATGCTGCTAGCATGCAGCAGCGGTGATCATGGCTTTAATCCTTACTATCGTCGGGGTGGCCTGATGATCAGGCCCAAACTAGAGCGTGTCCAGTAGAGTTGCAGCGGCTACGACGTTCCGTTGAGGTGTAACGAAGACGTTGTGGTCGCCAACTCGGGTTTGGAAGATTTGTTGCTGAGCAGTCTGCCCAGCCCTACATAGGTTGTTGTTGCAGGTGTGCAGGCGTCTTGCTTCTTCCTCTTGTTGTTCTAGTAGTCGGCAGGCCTCCTCCTCTTGCTACTCGCGTAGTCGGCGTGCTTCCTGAGTGGGAGCTGAACCCTTGGATATCATAAAGACATCACGTGGCGGCGAGAAACTTGCCGAACTGCTGTCCGACTTAGAGTCGGAGTCCGACTGAGAGTCGGAGTCAGAATAGTTGATGGGTGTGATTACGACTCTGACCTCCCTAGATCCAATCTCGAGCTGCTCTAGGCTGTATCCGAGTTGGACCTTAGAGGATTGGTTTTGCCACGTCAGATGTAGATTGGAAATATCCGTGGTGTTGCCAAGTCTGCATGGGAGATTGACGATCTCCTCCCTTCTTAGCCCAATCTCGGCCAGCTTGAGGCCGAGTCCAAGTTGAACACCGAAGGAAAGAGTTGTCCCAAGACTCGGGCATGTAGAAGATTGTCGCAGCAAGTTGACGAGGGTTGCTGCAGTGTCGAGTGGGCCGACCGACGCAGAGTCAGCTAGTTCCCCGGCCAATCAGATCGAGTCCGAGTCGGTCAGGGTGAGGTTCCCGAACTTGTCGGCGATTAAGTTGAGGCTCCCGAATGTGATCGTGTCTCCAGGGGAGAAGTTGATGCCGTCGACTCCGGTTGTCGAATCCATCGAGTTTGTTGAGGTTGATCTCGCCGATGCCCCTACCTGGCGTGCCAACTGTCAATGTTTTGTATTGGCAATAAATATATATGGCTACTCATCAGACTGAAACTTGATGGATTGCAAAGGAACATGGAACAATTTATACTGGTTCAGGCCCTCGATATGAGGTAATACCCTACGTCCAGTTGTGGTGTATTGCCTTTGAGGTTTCTCTGGTGAGATTGTACTTCTTCTGCCTCAGGGGGCGCCCTGCCTCCTCTTATATACTAGGGGACAGGGTTACAAAGTAGGAGTCCCAGTTGGACTACGACCAAGGGATCTCCTTCTAGGAGTACAACCTGCCTGACTAGGACTGTATTTTCCCTATCGTACAAGGTTAAGTCTACCGAGTTCTATTATATCCCTAATTACAAGGCTAGGCCCATCCTCTGTCCGAGTGGCCCAATAGCTTCTCATGAGGTACCCCAGGCCCATGGCACCGACAAACTCGATCAGTTGGAGGAAGCAAGGGATATCGCTATCTTCAAGGCCTACGTCGTTATCACAGTTGAAATGCTCGTGGCCGCGCCTTTTTGATGGGAGATCTCATCTTGAGAAAAATACAAACCACAAAACACAGGCATAAACTATCCCCTTTATGGAAAGGGCCGTTCATTATCACTGAGGTAACACGTCCGGGCTCCTACCGACTCAAGACTGAAGAAGCCTTAATTAGCAACTCATGGAATATAGAACAGCTATGTCCTTTCTATACCCGAGTCTTGTATTTCACATATATATATGAATAAGATTTTTTTCTCTGACTCACTACATCGCTTGTCCCAACGGAGTAGTGAGTCGGGGGCTACATGTATTATGTGCCTTGTTATTAAAATCCGAGCTTGTTTTATCTAAGTCATGAAGTTCTACAATGATTATGCTAAGTTTGCTCGAGTATAGCTCTTAGAGGTGAATGTTTTTTCTTAAGTTTCTTTCGATCTACTCAGTGTAGACTACATAGTTGTGTAAAGCTAATGACGACTTAGAATAAGCAAGTACTCGACAGCACTTTACAAGATATTTATACAAGCCTTCACCAAAGTTATATATGCTTATCAATAGTCAACGACTGCATAATTGTTCTATTTTTACATGCCCAAGTCCTTGGCTATTGCCTCCGCGGTCAACCTCACCTGGCTGATCAGCTCCAGAGCCTCTTCAGGAGTTGTCCCCTGGGCAAAACCCTCACCAACAGCCTCAATGTCTACCCTAGGGTAGATTGATTTGGTCATGCCAAGAGCTTGGGCGATGCCGACAGTTACACGCTCATCTGAGTACTTCTTCAAGATACTCGGGGCTTCGCTTTGGCATGCCTGCACCTGGGTGACAGTACTGGAGCTGGTCCCGGGATAGTGAGGTTGCATGATATCCAGGAGCCCTTTCACGGATCCAACAAGGACTTCTTATGACTCCTTGATTATCTTGATTTCCTCCGTGAAGGCACCAAATTGAATCTGGGCATTGGCTTTTGAAGCTGTTTAGATGCATCAACAAGAATATTTGTTAGCCGAGACACGTAGTCGGAGCAACAAGTAGTCGAGCCAAGATCATTGTTAAGCGGAAAACTTACTAGCATAGTCGGCCTCCACCTTGGCTTTGGCCTTCTCCAATTCCTTAAGCATTTCATCTTGTTTTTCCCTCTCCTTCACCTGGGCTTTTTGCTCGGCTTCGTGGGCTGCAAAATCAAAACAGTCAAGAACTCAAGATTGTAGTCAAAACTCAACAAGGCAGTCAGGAATCAACAATGCTGGAGAAATCTACTCGGGATTCACTCAGAGGATACATAGAAGACTTACTTCTGATCATTTCAGCTTGAGCCTAGTTTTCATCCCTGAGCTTGTCCACCGATCCCCTCAGCCATGTTTCCCTTTCTTGGCTAGTCCGTCCAGGTCATCCTTGGCTACTTGGAGCTAGCGTAGGCGTTGGAGCTAGGGGGCGAGCTCAGTCAGGACCTTGTTCATCTTCTCCGAGAGATCGACTATCTTCTGCTCAGAATAAACCAGGGGAAATCAGAGTCAAACGGTAGAATACCAGATCAATGAAAACTGTCAAGAACCTAACATGGTGAGATTCGCTACATACCTGGACTTCCTTGGATGCAGCGATTGCATCATGAATGAGATTTCTATGCTCCCTCGATGCTGCTTGCTCGTCGTGCTCGTAGCTCTCTGCAACTCCCTCGGGGGTAACCCAATGAAAAGTCCATGGGAAGTTGCACGAAGGGGCTTCAAGCCTAGGGAGATCTCCTTCATCAGAAGACAACAATATTGTCGGCGATGGGGTCCTGACCCTGAACTTGGTAGCTGCATGGGCTTTGGCGATCTGCTCAGGGGCTGGGGCAGCAGCTTCAGCATCCACTCCCTGGTTGGCTGGCGCTGGTAACTCTACTGTTAGGACTACTTCAGCTTCAGCACTGGGGCAGCCTCTGGCTCGGCAGATGACGTTACTAGTTCTGGCTCGGCTAGGATGGGCTCGGTGCAAGAGCTGATGGCATAGTCCCCTTGTGATCTATGTCAACTCGCTTCCTGCACAATATGTCAAATATCAAGACACTACCACATCATTCAAGATTCTTAGAAGATTGAAGATTGCTTACCTCTTGGTAGTCTTGAACTTCCACAGGGGAGCTCTAAAGATGCTTGCGGCGGAGAACTGCCGGCTGTTGGGCCAATCGGCGCGGCAATCGGTGATGGTGATTTGGCCCCAGTCGGCTCTGTTCCTAATGCAGCCGACTAGGGTGTCGAGGCACTCGGCGGTGCTGGCCTTGGGCTTGGCGGCGCTAGCCTTGGGCTTAGAGACACCGATCCTGCACTTGGCGACCTGGGAGCCAAACTGGCAGGGTCCTTGATCTTTAGGCTCCCTGGCGCTGCACTCGGCATGCTTTTCTTCTTCTTGCCCGGGTCTTCAATTAGCTTCTTCCCAGCCCTTTTGGGGCTGGGTTGGGCAACAGAGGGGCTGGCTGGCCGTTTCTTTGTTTTGGTGTCCAGCTAATTTTGGGAGTCATTATCAAACTCCACACAGTCCTGCAAGTATTTTGACGACATATATCATGCATTGCAGAACAATCCAAGACAGATATTCGCAAATATTCATCACAGAAGGATGACAATCCAATATCAGTCTTTCAAGATTACCTGTGGCCGAGGCCTGCTCCGGCTATAGGGTGTGGGGGCGCATTCTGTGTCCTCAGTCTCCACTACCCCATTGACAAAGAAGCCGAGCAGGGTATCAGTAACCTTGTTCTTGTTGGCTATGTCAGGGTATTCGCGGCTAGGATCATCCTTGCCCTCGTAATCCCAGCCAAAGTGGCTCCTAGCCTTCAGAGGTCTGGTGCGGCGGTTCAGGAAGAACCTCACCACCCAGGGACCCGTTAGCCCCGAGCTCTTCAGGAGGTCGATTTTCTCTATCAATTGGTATACTTGTCCCATTTCTTCATAATTTGTCACTAAAGACCAGCTGGGCAGAACTGTTGGTGGAGAACTAGTGAAAGGGAGTAGAGAAGGTTCGAGATTAGAACAGTAGAACCATTCTTTGTGCCAGCCCTTGAGGGAGGTTTTCAAAGGAACGTTGAGATAACTTTTCTTCATCTCATTCCTAAGTTGGAGACCAGCCCCCCAATGGTTTGGATCTTATTCTTGGATGGCTGGGGCTTGATATGAAAAAGGTATCAGAAGAGATTGAAATGGGGCTTGACCCCTAGAATGGCTTCGCATAGAGTGGCGAAGATGGAGATGTGCAAGATAGAGTTGGGATTCAAATTCACCAACTCTATTTGATAAAAACATAGAAGTTGGCGAAGGAAATCTGAAGAAGGGAGGGAAAGACCGCGATCAAAGAACGAGGTGAAGATGACGGTCTCACCAGATTTGGGCATTGGCATGGATTCCCCTTCTGCAGTGCACCAATGGATACATCACTGTCGATGCAGCATCAACTGCTTCTCCAATAGCTTCAGCTTCAACGGACTGCAGTTCGACATCAGCCAAACTCCGGCGGTCATCTCTGGGATCTCAAATGGGGCTTTCGGCATTGCTGGATGCGGAAAGATGTGCGGGAAAGACTAGTGGAGGCTTGGAATGGATGTGGCGGAGCAGAACAGGGTGAGTCTTGAGTGGGGAATGCAAGCTATAGCGAACCTTAAGGCAGAGCGCGAAATTTGTGCGTGGAAGTTGGAAGACGAAACGATTGGCGGATTGGAGAAGAAGGGGGAATCTTTTCTCTCTCCCTGTTTTATAAAGCATGTGCTGATAAGTGGGATTGGGCCAACTAATTCAGTACTGGGCCATAAGACATGAGTTTCTAAATGGCATGCTCTATTGAGCCGACTGCTGGCTGTGTTAAAATCACAGTGCAGATGCTATTAATAGAAATTGATTAAATAATCAGATATGCTTCATGAAAGCCTAATTGCTAGACACATATGTTCAGATATCAAAATTATTTACTAGGTATTGAGGATATATCGTTATAAGGATCGACAGCTGGTCTCCATTAAAATTGGGGATACAGGTATCTCTCAAGTACACCGACCACATATTGGGTTAAAATCCTAGAAGTGGCACTTGGCTACATGCTTAGCCAAAAATTGCCTTGAGCAAAAACTCTTCCAATTGACAAGATGCTGAAGAGTCTGATTTCTATGTAATATACTACTCAAGAAATACTGAAAAGTTAAAGATCTTTGACTTTATATTTAATTGTTTCATAATTAAGCACAAAGTCAGGGCTTAAACCTAATAGGTGCGCCTATTCGTGCACACTATCATATTTTTCCATGAAGCCCTTCATAGCCTCGCTGCTAGCAGACATGAAGCAGGACTTGGAGAAGAAGCACTCGGACGACAAGTACTCAGGAGCAAGGCACTCGGGAAGCTATCTCCAAGGAGGATGAGCACTCGGCATTAGCTGTGACTCAACTATGAAGGTCTCAGGGGTTGCTGTGGAGGCCATGGGCCCCGGGTACCTCATGAGAAGCATTAAGGGCCACTTGGACAGAGGATGGCCCTAACCTTGTAATTAGGGATACAATAGGACTCGGCATACATTAACTTATATGACAAGGAAAGGATATAGTCCTAGTCGGGCACGTTGTATTCCTAGAAGAAAATCCCTTGGTCGGAGTCTGACTGGGATTCCTACCATGTAACCCTGTATCCTCAGTATATAAGGGGAGAGAGGGTGCCCCCTGAGGGCATATCAGAATCTCACCAGAGAAACCTCAAAGGCAATACACCACAACTGGAAGTAGGGTATTACCTCATCTCGAGGGCCTAAACCAGTATAAATTGTTTCGTGTTCCTTTGCAATCCATCAAGTTTAGATCTCACGAGTAGCCCCATATTCTTATTGCCAGTATAAAACATTAACACTTTGTCATGCCGGACTGGGTGTACTGCTACGTTTGCATGCCCTTCGGCCTCCGGAACACCAGAGCCACTTTCTCCTTGCTCATTCACCAAGCACTCCATGCACAACTAGGCCGCAACATCGAGGCCTACATCGATGACATTGTCATCTAGAGCAAGCACACGGCCCATCACACGGCCGATCTTCAAGAAACCTTTGCCAACCTCTAGGCTGCCGGCATCAAGCTAAACCTAGAGAAGTGTACTAGACACGCGAAGGCCTGGGAGATCTGCTTAACTCCAGTGCAGGTCCTAAATTCGAGGTTCGTAGGCGTGCCAGTCAATTTGACCCTGCAATTGACAAGGAAATAGAAATGTTAGATCAGTGAGCCAATTGGCTGGAAGCCGAATTGGACTTGTTTCATCGGCCGATTGCCGATATGAACTAAAGCACGTATACATCGACTAGAAGCCGATGATGGCATAAATAGGCAAAATAAATAAATCAATTGACTACCCTCCAGCCAACTGCGATAACAGTGCAGATAAACAAAATAACAACTAAACAATGCAGTCGGCTTTATTTAATAAAAGATAACTTATCGCTAGACACTCCGATAAAACATTGCATAGACACCCATCGGCTTAACAAGGATAAAATTATTAACACTAGTCTAATAGGTCGGACCTAACCGATACAGCACAGACTGATGATGATAAAAGAACCTCGATGAGCCGATAGATCTAATGTAATCGTGATGTACTATACGATAACTTACCAGCTATACATTCCAATAAGACCCTTGTGTGAAAATCTATCAACCTAGCAGGAACAACTTATCGTTAGCAGTTTAGTAGGTCGGACCTAACCGATGCAGCACAAACTGATGATAAATTACACCTAGTAAGCTGATAAATCTACGCACGCATGATGTGATATATCTACTCCGACTAAGAGATCAAACTTAATTGATGTAGCCGTAGACAGAATAGATACATCGTGGTAAGCCGACTACCATAGACCGGCTAGAATATCGGACCTAACCGAGGAAGTCCTAGCCGATACGATAGTTAGGGTAACGAGACTTACCCTCTCGTAGGAGGTTGAACTTAACCGATGCAGCCCGGCTCGAGAGGCAAGAACCCGTCAAAAAGGGTGGCGATGCACCGAAATTGTATTGATCTGTGTGATGATTTATTAGGTACCCGGGCATATGTATTTATACCCCGAGTTGATACAAGTCCTTATTGGACAAGACACACGATTTCCTAATTACAGAAGGAAAACACTAATAAGACCCGATCGAACACGAGATCAGGTTTCCTAAAAGAAAAAAAATACTAACATTGCTTAATTAATAGATAAGATATTAACTGCCTCTCTGTGGTCTTCACGATCCCTTCCCAAACTCGGCTTCCTCCGGATTAATTCCCGCTAGTTGACTGTAATTTTTTCCTTAACCGAATCTGATAAAGAATCATACCAAATTTTGGCGTTAACACATGCCCCCCAATTTCGGAGTTTTTCATAAGACTTCGAAATTTTCTCATCTGGGCTTTCGGATTCCCTTCACACCAAGGCGGCCCAAGGTAGTCCACTTTCCTTAATTGTTTGAAACAGTGCCAACAGCCTCGATTCCTGCCCAGTCATCGTTCCTCTATAAATCGCTTCGGCTTCCTAGCCTCCTTTCTTTACGCTTTCACATCACCAGAGCCCTCTCGCTTCCCCCGAGACCTCGACGAGCTCCGGCGAACCCAAGTGAACCGCTGTGATCTTCTTCCTCAACCACCAGCCTTCGTTCATTCTCTTCTTCCGCGATGGCTTCAACAACCGTTGTCCCAGAGGTAACCCTCTTGTCTGATCACTCTCTCTGCTTTGTAACCTAGATAGATTAAATCTGCTACATTCTTCACTCGTTCTTCGTCGTGTTCTTGTTAACTGTAGGACCTTAGAAGCCAAATCTTGATTCCAGCCACCAATCATCCAAATTTCTTCTATCACGATCCCATGGGTAGCGAAGACCCCACAGACTTCATCAATGCCGAAACCCAACACATCCCCTTCAAGAACTCTTCCATGCTAGCTAGCGATTGGACCAATAGTTTCAGATCCTGGCCTAGCAAGCTTCCTGGGTGGAAGAACTGGTACCTCAGAGTATCGGCTGTAAAGAAAACCCTCTGGGAAGAAACAGATATTGGCCATTGCATCAACCTTTCCCTAGCCGAGATGGAGAAGAATGAACCTTTGCTCACATCGGCTTCGTACTTTTGGTCAGACGCCCTCAACGCCTTCCTATTTGGACATGGGCCGATGACCCCAACTCTAATGGATGTAACTATGCTCACCTGCCTCAACACGACAAGTTATATCAACCCTTTCAACCTCCGATTCAAGCCCACTCATTGGTTACAGACGAGGAATATTGGTGGTTGGACCAAGTACATATCAATTCACAACAAGGTGACTGGGCTAGTTGACGATGGGAACATGTAGCTTTTCTGAATTTGTGGCTAGAACGATTTGTCTTCGGTGGTGCGACTCTTGGCCCGACTACAAACATGCAATGTTTAGCAGAATGCTTGGCCGATAAGAGACAAATCCCCCTGCGGAAATATCTTCTCGGCGCCACCTATCAACTGCTTCATCAAGTAGCAAACAAACTATCTGCCAGTCAATCAGTCGGCCACATTGGTGGTCCTTGGTGGTTCGTGCAACTGTGGCTCAATGTCTACACCTCCAAGGCCATTTCTGGGACCTCCCTCCTGAACTTAACCTTCCCAGCCGATTACCCAGAGGAATAGGAACCCATCCGCCGCCGATGTATCTCTATGGGCGAAGCTGCATCGGCCCTCCCTGGCAGCAAAATGACTCCTGTCGGACTCAGCCAGTGGTTCAAAGGTTTCTATTATGGTTTTACCAGGGAGGCCACACTCTAGTTTGCATATGATGATGCAGTATCATTCGAGATGCCTTTCAAATTCAATCCTCCTGATGCTTTGGCCGATGAAGAATCCAAGACCATATTTCTATCGGCCATTACCCCCTGCCTTCTGCTGACTGGCTTCTCTCAAAGCCGATCACAACAACCGTCATATGAGTTTTATCATCCATCAGTCGGTTCTCGCCAGCTCGGCCTCGGCCAACTCCCAATCGGCCTATTATTTATTGATAAACTTTAGGCCCGGGGTAATGTAAATAGTGCTTTAGAGTATGATCGGCTGCGGATGTTAACAGAATCTCTGCCTCTGGGCACCGCCACCAGCATGAAGACATGCACTATACAAGGCATTTTGCCTGATGGTGGTTAGAATGGAGGAAACACTTGTTCAACTTATCGGCCGTCCAATACTGTTCTCGCCTCAACCCCGACTATGTCGAATCTGATGAAGAGGTAACATCCCATAAGCCTTAACCATTGTCTTCGATCATATCTCTTATAATCTTATCTTGCAAGCTGATGACAAGGAACCGCCAACAACAAGCATCAGCGGCCAGCCGATCATATATCAACCACCATCGGCCAATCCACACTTGGGGCATGGTGCTCCCCCTCCATCGTCTCTTCTCCGGGCGTCACGGCCAATAGGACCAAAACTCAAAATGTTGGCGTCTCGCCCTTCCCAAAAGAGGCAAAAAAACCTAGTGCCGATGTCGTGGTTACAGTGCCACCTGCTACTGATGCAACATCGGCTCCTTCATCCCCGCAGGTATGCGCTAATTCTTAACATTATTTGTCTGTTTCTTTTGTCTTTTCATTATCAATCTTATTTTCAGTTTGAGTCATCGGCTCCTGAAACTCAACCCTCACCCGACGTCCTTATCGAGCCGATGACCTCCCCAGTTGTTCCAACTCCAGTGCCCAGCCTCGAAGCTGATATTGAGGCCATTCCTCCTACTTCAGCGCCAGACGTCGGCCGTCCTGAAGAGCAACCTACTTATCCATCTGATGCCGACGTCACTCCTCAAGCCGCCGCTATCCCTCCTCAGCTACTCATTTGTGTTAACTTATTCATTCATAATCCATTTACTCACCGATGCCGATTTGCAGTCCTTAGCCGACCTATTCTCCTTCGACATCGGCAAGTACCTGGAGACTGATGAAGAGGTAATCACCAGCGCGATGACCAGACCCTCCCTTCCATCCGATGTGCGCGAACATTTGCTGGATATTACCCGTCGACTGGAAACCCCAATAGACGCCAATCCGGGCAATATTTTCTGAGATTGAACATCATCTACCCGACGAACTCATCAATGCCCTGACTCCTGCTGCTTATTTAGAATCCCATAGATTTCAACTGATCAAGACCAGGCAACGCATAGCCGATCGCGCCGAACAGAAGATTCTAGCTCAACGCATCCAAGATGATCGGCTGTCCGCTCAATCTGAAAAGAAAAAGCTTGATGATATGGCAGCTGCTCCTCAAGAAACCCAAGCTAAACTAGATCAGCTGGAGGAAAAACAAGCCGATTTGCTGGCAGAGCTTGAAAGAATCTGCAAGGACATTGAAATCACAAAATCTCAGCTCATTGGCTTGCCACAAGCAATACAAGAACAAGAATCCAAAGTTGCAGCAGCAGTATGCCAAGTCATTCATCGGCGCAAGAGCTTAAAGACCATCCAAGCTCCGATGAAGACGATTTCCACACCATCAACAAGATTGATCAGATTCGCCTGCGTGCGATTGAAACAATCCAGAAATTCTTGTAAAACTTTAACATTGATGACCTTGATGTTGCTCTAGAACATGCCGATAGTCTTTTGCTGTAATATAATCTAACCAGCTCTGTTACTTATTCATCTTATTCCATCTTCGCTTGATAATATTTTTATTTGTTTTATCTAAAGGCGATACCAATTGATATCGGCTATCTTTAGGCGATGTAACAACATCGGCTCTTGCTTTGAACTATTTTAGAAATCGGCCGCATTCAACTGATTCAGGAGTTGATCCAAATGCTTGGATAATACTTCTTGAGATATTTCCCATTAAGTGCTTTAGCAAACTCTGTCCCCTCAAGATCTTCCAATATATAGGCATTGCCAGGTACACAACGATTAATCCGATAGGGCCCTTCCCAATTAGGCGACCACTTTCCGAATTTACTATCTTTGGACCCGATCGGCAAAATTAACTTGCATACAAGATCTCCCTCAGTAAACGATTTATTCATCACCTTTTTGTTATAATGCCTAGCCACCCTAGCTTTATTTTCCCTGATCCTTTCCAGTGCCCTTAACCGATTCTGAGCCAAATCCTCGAGTTCATCTGTCATCAAATTATAATAATCATCGGCTGTAGTTGATTTTGTAAAGAAATTCTCCTAGAACCGATGTTAGTCTCCCAAGGCAAAACTGCTTCATGTCTATATACCAATTGGTATGGTGGCACTCGAGTAGACCCATGGCATGCCATCCGATGGCCCATAATGAATCGGCTAATGTAGTATGCCATCTCCGTGGCTGTTCATCAATCTTCTGCTTAATTAAGTTGATTAGACTCTTATTCTAAGCTTCTGCCTATCCATTAGCTTGAGCATAATAAGGTGATGAATTCAATAACTCAATTCCCATACTGGCAGCAAATTGTTGAAACTCATCGGACACAAAAATAGATCCATGATCGGTAGTTATCGTCTGAGGAATTCCAAACCAATAAATTATATGCTCTTTTACAAACTCAATCGCATCTTTAGACGTGACTTTCTTCAAAGGAATTGCTTCCACCCATTTTGTAAAATAATCTGTTGCTGCCAATATGAATTTATGTCCTTTACTTGATGGAAGATAAACCTGGCCAATTATATCAATTCCCCATCCTCTGAACGGCCATGGTTTGATGATAGGATTCATAGCCGATGCTGGTGCCCATTATATATTTCCAAATTTCTGGCAATCTTGACATCCTTTATAATATTTGAAGCAATCCTCCAACATTGTCGGCCAAAAATATCCTACTCTTCTCAATATCCATTTTATCTTATGAGCCGATTGATGAGTTCCACAAACACCCTCATGCACTTTGCACATAACCACTTTGGCTTCTTCTAAATTTAGGCATCTCAGCAGAACCCCTTGAAAAGTATGATAATATAACTCTCCATCAAGCAACACATACTTAGTAGCTTTATACCGAAGTTTCCTAGAAACTGATTACGACGGATTTTGTAAATAATCAATTATTTCCTGTCTCCAATCATCGACTTTATCCTGAATATCACCATCGGCTATTTCAACCTCAATCTGTCTATTCAGCCGATAACCCGAAGCAATTTGTGCAAGATCATTAGCTTCTAAATTCTGTTCTCTAGGAATATGATCCAACGATACCATCCTGAAATCCCTCAATAAATATCTACATTCTTCATAATATGATCTTAAAACATCATCTCTACACTCATATTCCCCAGACAATTGCTTTATCACTAATAAGGAATCTCCAACAATCTCTATGATATCGGCCTCGATCTCCTTTAAAAGTTGAAGTCCTTTCAGCACAGCCTTGTATTCCGCTTAATTGTTGGTCCGATAGGGTTTAATTGTAAAAGCAAATTCAAAACTTGCCCCCCGAGGTGATACAATGACCAATCCGATACCAGATCCATGCTTGCAAACTGATCCATCGAAAAATAAAGTCCACAGGATCGGCTCCACATAACTTTCATGAACTCCTCTGTGTTGCACAATCAAATCGGCTATTGCCTGTCCCTTGATCGTTTTAGCCGATTCATATCTCAAGTCAAACTCTGTTAAGGCAAAAATCCATTTACCAACTCGCCCCTTTAAGACTGGAGCCGACAACATGTATTTTACCACATCGGCCTTGCAAACCACCGTACACTCAGCCGATAGGATGTAATGCCTTAACTTTATACATGAGAAATATAAACAAAGGCATAATTTTTCTACCGCGGGATATCTTGTTTCACCATCCAAAAGCCTTCTGCTTAGATAAAACACAACTCGCTCCTTCCCTTCAAATTCCTCTATCAAAATAGACCCGATGGATTTTTCATCGGCCGATAAGTATAACTTGAATGGCACTCCTTTCTGCGGCGGAATCAAAATAGGCGGGGAACTTAAATAACTCTTAATTTCATCAAATACCTTCTGCTGTTCTGGCCCCACACAAACTCTTGGATCGGCTTTCCATTTCAACAACGGAGTAAAAGGCTCAATCCTTCCTGACAAATTTGATATGAATCTCCTTACAAAATTAATCTTGCCGATCAACGACTGTAGCTCATTCTTGTTGATTGGTGGTTATGTATTCTTGATGGCTCTGATGCTCCGTTGACTAACTTCAATTCCTCGCTCATGAACCATGAAACCCAAAAACTGCCCAGCCGATACACCAAAAAAGCATTTATTGGGATTCAACCTTAGCCCGTATTTCTTTGCCCTTTCCAGCACTTTTCGCAAATTGGCTATATGGCTTTCATCACTCTTGGATTTAACCACCACATCATCGATGTAAATTTCCACTAATAAGGCGATGAGATCATGAAATATATAATTCATCACCCTCTGATATGTCGCACCGGCACTTTTCAACCCAAACGTCATTACCACCCACTCATATAAGCCGATAGCTCCAGGGCATCGAAACGCAGTCTTATGTATTTCTTCTTCTACCATAAAAATTTGATTGTATCCTACATTGCCATCCATGAAGCTAATAATCTTGTGGCCTGATGCTGCATCCACCAACAAATCTGCTATCGGCATCGGGTACTCATCCTTGAGGGTAGCCTTATTCAAATCCCGAAAATCAATACATATTCTCAATTTTCCATTTTTCTTTTCCACCGGGACGATATTAGAAACCCACTCAGCATATCGGCACGGCCTTATAAACTTTGCATCATATAACCTTGTGATTTCTGCTTTGATTGGCTCATATAACTCCGCTTTAAATCTTCTTGAAGCCTGTTTAAACGGCCAATATCCTGGTTTAATAGGAAGCCGATGTTCAACAATTGATCGGCTTAATCCTGGCATTTCATGATATTCCCAAGCAAAATAATCCCGATACTCTTTCAACAATTTTATTAATTCTTCTCGAAATTCAGGACACAAGTTTTTACTTATGTACGTCGGCCTTGGCCTATCTCCTGGTCCTATATCAATTTCTTCCAAATCATCAGCGAACGTAAACCCTTGTCCCAACTTTCCCTCGAAATCTTCAATGGTGCCCATCAGAGTAATAATTCTGAGCCGACTTGCCGAATCAGCTGTATCCCTTGACTGGTGATCTTAAGATAATCCCCCTCCCACACTTTTCTAGACAAACAATCGACACCATCGGCCTCCCAGACTGGCAAATCGGTCATTGCAATGTTGGTCGATTGATCTGCTAGGATTATCTCAACTTGATCTCCTTGCCACTGTATCAGACTTTGATGCATTGTCGAGGGCACGCAACAGTTTGCGTGAATCCAATCCCTGCCAAGGAGCAGACTATATGACCTTTTTCCATCAATAACAAAAAACGTGGTAGGTAATGTCTTCTTCCCCACTGTTAATTCCACGTTCAACACGCCTTTCGTCTCCAATGGATTCCCACCGAAATCTTTTAACACCATATTTGTCTTGATCAAATCTTCAGCGATTTTCCCCAGCTTCCGATACATAGCATACGGCATTAGATTAACAGCTGCCCCCCATTAACTAGCATCTTCGTCATCGGCTTCCCATTCACATAACCCTTGATATATAATGGCTTCAAATGTCGATGCTTTGATTCTTCAGGCTTATCAAATATAGCCTGATCGGGTTGCAGCGTTAACTGAGCAAAAACCTCTTCATTGCCTTCCTCATCAGATGAAAGTGCTTTATATTCCTGAGGCAAAACGAAAACCATGTTTACTGGAGCCAATGGATCAATCTCATCGTCACTTCTCTTTACACGCCATACCCGTTTAGTCCTCTTGTGACGATGATCGGCTTCCTTGTGATCTCGTCGTTGTTCTTCCTGTTGCTCTCGGTGCCGTAGCCGCTGTGCCCTTCTTTTCTGATTTTTTGTAAATATTCCACTAGGACACCACTCAGGATTTTGGATTTGTTGTTTTTCATGCAATCCCTCTTCATCGTTTTCTTCAAAAAATTCTTCATGGATCGGCCCCAATCGGCTGTGTACCAATACTCTTTTTCAAGCGGCCGATCTTGTGAAAATCCTTCATGCTCAAAATTTTGAGATCTTGTAGCATTACATTCAGGACAATCTCTGATCGATGGCAATCTTATCCCTTGCTCCCAGCAAAATTGAAAGAACAAGCAATCCCAATGTGGATTATATCCCTCCTTGTATGACGAAGCCCGTTGTTCCTCTTCGTGCTTTGAATATTTATCTATCAGCTACGATGAAGTAATTCTAGATCTTCTAAATTCTCGATGCCTTCCTTCATTGGCTTGATTCATCGATAATCCCACATAAACCATGTTCACGGGGAATGGATGTCTATCAATTTGCATCGGCTTTTTGTCCTCAAACTTGATCCTTCCCTGTTCGACAGCCGATTGAATTTGTTGCCAAAAAACTTTGCATTCATTGGTGTGGCGCGATATCGTGTTATGCCACTTGCAATATCTCTTCTTCTTTAGTTCTTCGGCTGATGGAATTACATGATTTGGTGGAAGCTGTATCTGTTTCTCTTGTAGCAATAGATCGAAGATTTTATCGGCTTTATTGATGTCAAAGTCATATCGTTCCTCCTTGTCGATATCCTTCACCCATGGGCATGATACTGATTTCTTATTTCTAGCCCATTCCGCCAATCCAACTTCAACATCGGATCCTTCATCATCTGAGTCCGATGAATAAGCTTGCACCTGAGCAACCCTTCTCTAAAACTTCTCCTTTTTTGCTTCTTGAAATCGGCTTTCATGAGCCAATACCTTCTGTACAAGGTGCACCAAACTCTCGAACTCCTGTGATGAAAACCTCTCTTTAATGGGAGCTAAGAGACCCTGGAAAGCCAACTCGGCTAGATGCCCATCGCTTAGATTCAAACTATAACATCAGTTTCTAACGTCCCAAAACCACTGGACGTATTCCGGTACCATTTCGTCTGGCCTTTGTTTAACCAATGTTAGGTCCGTTAGCCTCATCTCATGGATCCTAGCAAAAAAGTATTTGTGAAATTGTTTCTCCAGATCGGCCCATCCCCGAACTGAATTTGGTGGTAATGAAGAGAACCATGTAAAAGCCGATTTAGACAATGACAAGGGAAAAAATCTAACCCTCAGAGCCTCCTCAGCCAATGCCTCTCCACACTGTGCCAAGAATCGGCTAATATGCTCTACTGTAGATATGTTGTCCTGTCCTGAGAATTTAGAAAAGTCTGGGACTCTGTATCAGTGTGGTAATGAAACTCTGTCAAACCACTCAGGATACGGATGCCGATACATAAATGTTTGCTCCTTTGGTTTTATCCCAAACTGTTCTCTTACTATTTCTGCAACCCTTATCGATAAATCTTACTCCCTTGGGATTTCCCGTTCATATTGCATGGGTGGAGTTAGTAGCCGATTCTGCTTAGGATATTCTTTCTGATAATTACCTAAATCGGGAACATCTCCTGGGTAATTTTGTTGATACCCCCCATAATAGGCAGTTCGATGATACCCCGGAGGTATGTCATCCTGTTGCCCCCCAATCGGATCCTGGGATAACACATTGGCAGGTGCATCCTTTCTGACTCCATAAATAACCTGAACCGGCTCCGTTTTTATTGGCAAATATACCGGACCTTGATTAGGCTCCTGAGTAATTGATCCATCCACCGTTTTCCTGATAAGGTTATGTAGCGTGTTCACCAATATTCCTGATTGATTGATAAGCGCGTGATGCACTGCTTCATTTACCATCTCTTGTAAGGGTTTTGGTGGACTTTCAGGTGGTGCACGGCTCGATTATCCGACTAGAACTGGTTTTGGAAGTTGAGATTTTTGAATCGGCCCTTGCCTAGCCAGACCGAAAGACTCCAAACAGAGCTTCTGAAAATTGGCAATATTTTGTTCTACTTGCTGTTTTTGCTCTTTCCTCAGATCGTCCATGGTGACTGGAATCACATTGTCAGATTTGACCTCTTTTCCAGCCATGTTGAAACTTCGCGTCCCACTGGGCGTGCCAAAAACGTGTTGACACCGAAAATCACCAGCAGCGTCGAGAACGAGCTGATGATCTGGTTCGATGCACTAGACACGCAAAGGCCTGGGAGATCTGCTTAATTCCAGTGCAGGTCCTAAATTCGAGGTTCGTAGGCGTGCTAGTCAATTTGACCCTGCAATTGACAAGGAAATAGAAATATTAGATCAGTGAGCCAATCGGCTGGAAGCTGAATTGGACTCGTTTCATCGGCCGATTGCCGATATGAACTAAAGCACTTATACATCGACTAGAAGCCGATGATGGCATAAATAGGCAAAATAAATAAATCAATTGACTACCCTCTAGCCAACTGCGATAACAGTGCAGATAAACAAAATAACAATTAAACAATGCAGTCGGCTTTATTTAATAAGAGATAACTTATCGGCTAGACACTCCGATAAAACATTTCATAGATACCCATCGGCTTAACAAGGATAAAATTATTAACACTAGTCTAATAGGTCGGGCCTAACCGATACATCACAGACTAATGATGATAAAAGAACCTCGATGAGCCAATAGATCTAATGCAATCGTGATGTACTATACGATAACTTATCGGCTATACATTCCGATAAGACCCTTGCATGAAAATCTATCAACCTAGTAGGAACAACTTATCGTTAGCAGTTTAGTAGGTCGGACCTAACCGATACAGCACAAACTGATGATAAATTACACCCAGTAAGCTGATAAATCTACACACGCGTGATGTGATATATCTACTCGGACTAAGAGATCAAACTTAACTGATGCAGTCGTAGACATAATAGATACATAGTGGTAAGCTGACTACCGTAGACCGGCTAGAATATTGGACCTAACTGAGGAAGTCCTAGCCGATACGATAGTCAGGGTAACGAGACTTACCCTCTCGCAGGAGGTCGAACTTAACCGATGCAGCCCGGCTCGAGAGGCAAGAACCCGTCAAAAAGGGTGGCGATGCACCGAAATTGTATTGATCTATGTGATGATTTACAAGGTGCCCGGGCATACATATTTATACCCCGAGTTGATACAAGTCCTTATTGGATACGACACACGATTTCCTAATTACAGAAGGAAAACACTAATAAGACCCGATCGGACACGAGATCAGGTTTCCTTAAAGAAAAAAATACTAACATTGCTTAATTAATAGATAAGATATTAACTGCCTCTCTGTGGTCTTCAGGATCCCTTCCCAAACTTGGCTTCCTCCAGATTAATTCCTGCTAGTTGACTGTGATTTTTTCCTTAACCGAATCTGATAAAGAATCATACCAAATTTTGGCGTTAACAGGCAGTCAAATCACAAGTGGTTGCCGATTTCGTCGCGGAATGGATGAAGCCCCCTCAAGAGCCACTAGCCACGCCCGTGGAAAAAGTATGGACTACGCACACAGACGAAGAATGAAACACCACGAGGGCTGGCGTGGCCATGGTGATCAGCTCACCCACTGGCCAAAAGGCAGTTTTCACCACAAAACTCGAGTTCCCAACCACCAACAACATAGCCAAATACGAGGCCATCCTCCTCGCACTCCGCAAGGCTCGAGCAATGGGCACCCCCCGAATAATCATCAGCACCGACTCCCAGGTGGCTGCGGGGCACATAGACAAGTCTTACCAGGCTCGGAACCTGGAGCTCGCCAGGTACCTCGCGGCTTTCAGGAAGGCCAAGGCGCACTTCTGAGGAATCATGGTGGCCAGCACCCCTCGCGCCAATATCACGGATGCAGATGCTCTAGCCAAAGCCGCGGCAACGAATACGCTGTCGCCGTCGCATGTCATATACAAGGTCTTGCGCACCCCCGCAGCCTGGGCCATAGATACTCTGCCCTCCACCGTGGCAGCGATCATCACGGTGCTAGACTGGCGCACCCCCATCATCGACATTCTGACCGGCCGGGCGGAGGCCACGACAAGAACAGAAGAACGGTAGCTCCGCCAGAGAGCCGGGGGCTACGTCCTCGTGGAAGGTGCACTCTACAAGACGGGTGTGTGCGCCCCCTGCTTCGATGCATTAGCAAGGAGCAAGGAGCCCAGCTGTTAAAGGACGTACATGAGGGCCACTGCAACACGCACCTCGCACCACGGCATTGGCAAGCAAAACCCTCCGCCAGGGGCTATATTGGCCCACGATGCCGCAGACACGGAGTGCCTAGTCCACGGCTGCCAGGGATGCCAATGGATGGGAAGGGCATCCCATGGGCCGCCAACACAGCTGACACCCATACCTCCGGTATGGCCCTTCGCTTGTTGGGGCATCAACATAGTTGGCCCCCTCCTGCGAGCCCCTGGCAACCTCCGTTTCATCGTACTGGCCATCAAGTACATCTCCAAGTGGATCGAGGCGGAGGCCCTCTCCATAATCACCACGTGCGGCGTCCAGTGTTTCGTGTGGTGAAATATAATGTGCCGCTTTAGGGTGCCCAGGCAGCTGAGCATGGATAACGGCCGGCAATTTGATTTGGCCTCCTTCAAGGAGTTCTGCATCGGCATGGGCACGGAGCTATGCTTCGCCTTCGTCCAACACCAATAGAGTAACGGAGCAGTTGAGCGTGCCAACGGCAACATCTTCTCCACCCTCAGCAAACGCCTCGTCGACGCCCCAAAGGGGACATGGGTGGACGAGCTACCCGTGGTACTGTGGGGACACAGGACCTCGACCATGCGTGCAACCGGGTTCACCCCTTTCAAGCTACTGTTCAGCGACGAAGCCATGATGTCGACGGAGATCAAGGGACAATCCCTGCGGACCGTCCTACCAGAGCACTCGGACGAGTGAGGCGTTTCCATCGATTTGGTCGAGGAAGCAAGAGAAGGTGCCACCGGGAACCTAAGCCATTACGCTGTGGCCACCAAGGCGTGGTACGACAACAAGTTGGCACCCTGCCACTTCGTCCCAAGCGACATGGTGCTCCGGCACGCGTTCAGCCCGGGAAAATTCCAGAAAAAATGGGAAGGCCTGTTTATAGTGACTTGGGTGGGCGCCAAAGGAGCCTACTGCCTCGTGGAGCTAGACGGCACCTCGCTGCCGCATCCATGGAACATGGAAGCCCTTAGGAAATACTATGTATAAGCCAGGTTAGGCCCATAGACCCGGCCTTGTACTGCCAATGATTCCTTACCTTTTGCTATATCAATGAAAGACAGCTAAGCCTCCACTGGAAAAGCAATGTTGGCTTGCACAACGATTTTTCTAGCCCTCCGCTCACGCGTAGTAGTGGCCTAAGCCTCCACTAGAAAAGCGATGTTGGCTCGCACAACAATTTTCGGCCCTCCGCTCACGCATAGTAGTGGCTGCGGAGGCCATGGGCCTCAGGTACTTCAAGGAAGGCAATTAGGACCACTCGGACAGAGGGTGGGCCGGCCCCTACAATTGGAGATAGAGTTGGACTCGGCTTCATATTACCTTGCATGACAAGGAAAGGGATATAGTCCTAGCCAGATACTCTATGTATTGATAAGAAAAGCCCTTGGTCGTATCTGACTGGATTTCCTACCCTGTAATCCTCATCCCTCCAGTATATAAGGAGGGCTAGGGAGCCCCCTAGGGCACAGAACGATCTCACCAGAGAAAACACCACAATCTCATTAGAGAAACCTCAATGGCAATACACCACAGCTAGAAGTAGGGTATTACCTCATCTTGAGGGCCTGAACCAGAATAAATTATCTCGTGTTCCTTTGCAATCTATCAAGTTCAGGTCTCACGAGTAGCCCATATTATTATTGCCAATACAAAGCATTGATATTGGCCTAAGCCTCCGCTGGAAAAGTGACATTGGCTCGCTAAACAATTTTTCTGCCCTCCGCTCACGCGTGGTAGTGACCTAAGCATCCGCTGGGGATGTGGTGTCCGCTCTAGAGTTAAAAGAACTCCCCAGGCCCACCATGGCCGTGTGCAAAGCGATATGACCCCTATTCAAAAAAAAAGAGAGAACAGGGGAGCACACAACCACAGTTGTCCTGCTTCCCAAGCAAACTTTATTCATAATGAAGTAGTGTACAAAAACCGGAAAAATCTGTGTCTAGCCCTAGCCAAAAAGGCATGACACGGCAGCGCCCACCGTTTCAGGCCCAGAGCCAGCCTCCCGCGACCGAGCTCAGGGTCTAATCGGCCTTGAAGAACAGCCTCGGGAAACAGGCACACGGCTGCACCCTGAGGACTGCTTGGCGTAATAGCGCCCTAGGCGACATCCGAAGCAGGCTGGATTCCATGCGAAGGGTAGTACCTGGGACTGAGCACCGAAAGGCTCCCCCCACCGTGTGGAGCAGTCACGGTGGAAGCCGCCATAGCATCAAAGACGCTTAAGTCGAGTGGAGGCCCCGGAACACGTCCGGGGCTGGCGTTCAACCGCGGTAGCACAAGGTGCGGAGACCCTTGGGCCTCGTCCCCCATAGAGCCCTCCCATGAGGAGTCCTTGTAGAAAGTCGAGGTAGATGAAGAGGCCTTCCCCTTGGGCCCAGAAGACAAGGATGACAAGGACACCTCCATGATCTCTGGAGCCGTGGAGGGGCCGAAGGACCCAGTGGGTGTGACAGAGGCCAGGACGGAAGGAGCGATGACCGGAGATGAAGCCAAAGCCGAAGCCTGTAAGCGGAGGGACAATCCACGGGCACAAATCAAGGGAGGATAGGCAAAGTGCACGTATATTAATAAGAGCCCCTAGATACATACTAAGGTGCCAGTGGCAGCCGGGCCTAGGGCCCGCACGAGGGCATGGCCGCTACGGGCATTACAAAATGGAAAAGGAAAGAAAAAAAGAAGGGGAGGTGGGAGCGGTGTCCTACACCTTCGGGGTAGACTTTTTCTTGCCCTTGGTGGAGACCGCCAGCTCCGTCATGACCATATCATGGCCCAACACAGGCTAGATCTTCCTCGCAAAGTCATCAATGTCCTTCCATGACGAAGCAGCGTTGGAGCCCCCATCCACCAAGGCCATCACCTCTGCAGGCTCCGATCAAACGGAGGGGCCAACATGCGTGCACCCCTTGTTCCAAAGAAGTAGGGATAGCATATGCTTAGTGGCCCACGAGCACCAGGCCCCGTAGGCCAACACAGCTGTCGTGGCGAAGGCCCTTGCCCCTTTGATCCATTTCAGCTTTTCACCAATGGCGTTGTCCTCCCCAGGCACGGTCGGGCCACGCATTCTGATGCTAGCAAAGGCCGAGCTCAGCGACCGCACAGCAGCGTGAGCGCGAGTGTTCAGCTCCGCTAGGATGAACTTGGCACAATCCGACTCGCCCCGAAGGTTGTGGGCCGTAGCCTGGCCGGCTTTGGCTTCTCGGAGGGCACCCTCGGTAGCTTGCCTTGTCGATGCTTTGTATCGGCAATAATTATATGAGGGTACTCTTAAGACATAAACTTGATGGATTGCAAAGGAACATGAAACGAGTTTATCCTGGTTCAGGCCCTCTGTCACAACCTGAAAATTGCCCTAATTAAAAGTTATTTTGGGTAAATAGAAATACAAGAATACACCAGAAAAAGTTGTTTGTAAAAAAGTGTTTGAATAAAATTCTGAAATTTTCCTATATTAAAAATCCCAAGTTGAAATTTTAATTAATGCTTGGATGTTTTTATGTTCCTTGAGGTTTTGTCGGAATATTTTAAGCATTTAAGTATTCATAAGAATAAATTTACCCTTGGTTTCATGGCGGTTTTTGCTTCCGATAAATTCCCCATGGCATAATAAACTCTCTGAAATTTCTTGAATTTTTTGGAGCTCCAGAATTAATTTTAATGTTATAAAGAACACTTCAGTAATTAAATAAACAGAAAATAACATCCCTCTCTTTTCCCCTGCTTGGGTCGTTTCTATTTCAATCTCTCAGCATCTCCTTGTTCAACTCGAAATCGGGATTCCCTCCTCTTGTCAAGAATCTCAAAATCTAGAATCTGAACCCTCGGATATATCCGATTCCTTTATGAAATACCCATTTTGATTTATCTAAATCCCCTTTTGTTCCTGCAGAGCCCAACTCCCTATGAAATATTTGGATTCCCCAAATATTCCAATATTCCGAGATTCACCTTAATTCAATCTCCATAAAATATTCTCATCAACTCCTCTATTCCCTAAATATTTATAATATTCGGAATATGCCAATTTTCCAGTACCCGAGAAATATTCTCTAATTTCTATGTTGAAAAATATCTCCCATATTTTGAATGTCTTTAATTTCCCAATATTCCAGTAAACCCCAAATACTCCAATCTCTCGACCTCTGCAAAATATCTTCCCATTTTCTAGTCCCCGAAATACTCTAATATTCCGAAATATTCTGATATTCTATTTCCCAAATACTCCTCGGTAAAATATCCTCCGTTTTTCGACCCCACAAAATATACTCCATTTTCCTCGAAATATTTTATGATTCCCCAAAAATTGTTCGATAATGCATTTGAATATTTCGTACAGAAATTATCTTCCCAAAATCCTTGCTGATGCCACTGCTATCTGCACCGGCCTCCCCATGTGCCGCCACCCCAGCAAAACCATCGCCGCTTCCTGCTGTTGCCCTAGTGCCGCCACGGCATTTTTGCTCCCCAGCCGCCGCCTTTGCTCCCGGCTGCCGCTGCCGACTGCTCGTCGGTGTCGTCATCTTCGCCCTATGCGCTGTCGCAGCCTTGGGTGAGGACCCTGGCACCCGCTCATCCTCCCCTGCTCAGCGTCGTTGTCATCATCGTTCACACCAACCCGGCGCATCGACTCCCCCTCCGCGCCGGCGCCTCCATCCGCCGCCGTCGCCCTCTACCGTCGGTCACCGTCACCGGTCGCACTGATGCCCTACCGCTACCAGTTGCCACTGATGATCGCCATCGCCCGTCATCTCCTCAGCCTCTTCCGCGCTATGCCGTTCTGGTGCCGCAGCTTAGTGGGCCCCACCGAGCCAACGTCATGTGGGCCCCAGCATCCTCTCCTTCAGTGTCGATGACAGAAGGACCCCACCGGCGCCCTCTCCTCTGCATGACCAGTGGGCCTGAGTCATAGTGCTCCGATGAACCCTAACCATCCGATAATTTGAAGTCAATCCAAGCCGTCCAATCTACATAAAGTTCCCAAAATGAATCTCGACCGTCTGATTCTCCAGATCCAATCTAGGCCATTGGATCTCCATTAACCAATCCAAGCCATGTCAGCCCTAATTGCCCAGTTGTCATCTGACTCAGTTGCCACATCATCCCCTATGTCCACGTGGCAGTACACCTCGGCCAGTTCACCACTTCAATCATTTCTCTGGTCCATGGACCTAGTCCATATAAGCCCAGTCTCTAACCAGTGGGTCCCACTCCTTTTTTATTCACAAATAATTCCTTTAGTAATTAATTTCGAGGGAATATTCCTGAGAATATTCCTTTTCTATTTCTTTCGGATTTTCTCTATATCCAAACTTCCGGAGGCCGGAACTTTTCTATCCAAACTCCAATTCGATCTGTTCTTCTTCCTAAATTCATTTAAAATCATGATCTACCTGTTTATGTACTTTTTATTTGGGGTTTCTTAGGGTTTGTTCTCATTTTGCGTGTAGTCACGTATTTTTGCCGTTTCGAAGGATTGTGAAGAGCGAGGAAGAGTTTGGAAGATCGTCTGAAGACTTTTCTATTGCAAGGCAAGGCACACGACAATCTCCTTGAGCATGTTGATCCCATTTGTGAAAATTATTTTATTTCAGCATTATTGCATGAAATGTTTTGGAATGACATTATTACGGTTATTTATTTAATATCCAATATTCCTTGATAATTATGGCTATTTTGTTATTGTTATCTATACCTTGATATCCTGGGTAAATAATACTGACTAGCTGGATGACTATTTACTGGTCTAGCTAGATTACTTAGGTTCTGCTTAGCCATGCCTAGCAAACTGTAGCGTCATTTTATGTGGGAAGCTAACGACTCATTTATGAATAATTAATGAATAATGGATATATTTTCACGACAGTTGGTCGTGGCTAGTTAATTAACTTGGTCAACTAAAATTTGACTGGAAGGTGGGTTGTGAGCACATGGTATGGTGATGTTGTTAGTGGTGCTCATGACAATTAAGGACCGGTTTGCGGACTACTTGTTGCGAAGCAATATTCATGCCAACCACAATCCAGAATGGGTAATGGCGGGAACCGAAATGTGACGAGTTCAATAGGAGGCACTAGGGCTTGGTTTGTGGCTAATATAAGTCCACACATGGCAGTTGTCAATAAGTCCATGAGTTTGGGCGTCGAGTGATCTCGTAGGAAGGCACTTGATCACCCCTATCGGAGACCAAAGGCTTGGCGGGAGGCTCTTCTATTGTGCGAATTACATGGAGGGTCCTGTCACAATCTCTATTCGGGTACTTTCAGGTATCACAACACATGGTTGACATGATATTGAGATTCTGTCTTGTGGGTAAATTAGTACACCTTTGGCCAGTGTAAAACTATTCGAATAGCCATGCACGCAGTTAATGGGCAGGCCTAGCAATGTTTTCTATGATTAGTCCCACATTACTCATTAATGGTGAATAATGATGAATCTTGATAGCTCTGGTTTGGAGGGTTATGGTTTGGGCCTAGACTGCAGTGATGTGTTGTTCAGAGATTGGTTTAATATGGATTATTAATTAAACTATATTGTTTTCAATGTTTTCAAATGCAACTGTTTAAATGTTGTTTATGAAAATAAGCCATATGTGGAGGCCATGGGCCCCGGGTACCTCATGACAAGTATATGGGCCACTCGGACAGAGGATTGGCCTAGCCTTGTAATTAGAGATATGATGGAGCTCAGTAGACTTAGCCTTGTACGATAAGGAATGTACAGTCCTAGTCGGGCAAGTTATATCTCTAAGAGGAGATCCCTTAGTTGTAGTTCGGCTGGGACTCCTACCTTATACCCCTGTCCCCCAGTATATAAGGGGAGGTAGGGTGCCCCCTGAGGGCATACAGAGATTCATCAGAATTAGACATCCTCAAAGGAATACACCACAACTGGACGTAGGGTATTACCTCACATCGAGGGCCTGAACCAGTATAAACTCCCTATGTTCCTTTGCAGTCCACCGAGTTTCGATCCGACGAGTAGCCCTATATTCATATTGCCATGTAAAACATCGACAGTTGGCGCGCTAGGTAGGGGCTTCAGCGAGATCAACCTCCACAAGCTCGATGGATTCGACAACCGGAGTCGATGGCAGCAAATTCTCCCCGGGGACACGATTACATTCGGAAGCCTCGACTTCGTCGCCGACAAGTTCGACAGCCTTACCTTGGCCAACTCAGACCAAATCCAATCGACCGAGGAACCGACCAACTCCACGCCAGTCGGCCCACACAACGCCGCAGCAACCCTCGTCGATTTGCTGCGGCAATGTTCTACTTCCCCGGGTCTCGGGACAACTCTCTCCTTTGGTGTTTGGCTCGGACTCGGCCTTGAGCCGGCCTGGGTTAGGCTAGGAAGGGGAGAGATCGTCAATCTCCCATGCAGACTCGGTGACGCCGTGGACATCTACAATCTACATCCCACGCGGCAGACCCGATCCTCTACTGTTCAGTTCGGACATGGCCCAGAGCCGTTTCAGATTGGATCTAGGGAGGTCGGAGTCGTCATCACCCCAATGAACTACTCAGATTCTGACTCCAAGTCGGACAATAGTTCGAACACTAGTTCGGACACCAGTCTGGCAAGCTTCCTTCTGCCTCGACAAATCTTCATGGCTTCAACCCCTTCACAGGAGGTGCGCCGAGTACAAGAGTAGCAAGAAGAGGAGGCCCGCCGACTGCAACAACAGGAGGAGGCTGAACACGAGGCTCGTAACGACGAGCTACGCAGGGTTGGGCGAACCGCTCAGCAACAAATCCTCTAGACTAGAGTCGGCGACCACAACGTCTTCGTCACGCCACAACAGAATGTCGTGGCCGCTGCAACCCTGCTGGACATGCTCCAGCTCGGGCCTGATCATCAGGCCACCCTAACTATAGCAAGAATCAAGGCCATGATTATGGCTGCCACATGTTAGCAGCACCAGCAGTCAGGTGATACACTTATACTGACCAACCGGTCGGGTTCTCCAGCAGCGGTCTCATTTGCATCAGCACAACGCCGAGCGGCCAGCTCATATCAGTCGCATGCGGAGTCACGCCAAACATCGCTCGGCAACCCAAACAACAGTAATTAGCGGCGTCCCCAAAACGATCGCCGATTCAACCAAGATCTCCGAGTCCACTTGCAACATGATCTCCGCCAAGACATCAATGCTTAGCGCCGCCAACGCGAAGACGATGAGCGCCGCCGACTGGAGGATGAGTATGAGTGCTTCGGTCTCCACCACGAGCTATTACACCATCGCAGCCAGAGCCAAAGCCCTCACGTAGACGAAGGCGTACCCACCTTCACTCAGGAGCTACAAGAGGTCGACTGGCCGTCAGGCTTCAATCCTACGGGAATCGAAAAATACGACGGCAAGATCAATCCCGAGTCCTGGCTCACGGTCTACACTCTAGCAATTTGAGCAGCCGGAGGCGATCACAAGGCCATGGCTAACTACCTCCCGGTCATCCTGGCCGACTCGGTGAGGACATGGCTGACAGGGCTCCCAAAGCGGTCAATCAGCTCCTGGGGAGAACTCCGGGAATGCTTCATCACCAATTTCCAGGGGACTTACGAGAGGCCGTCTTCCGAGCACAATCTCTATTAGCTGCACCAGAGGAAGAATGAGTCTCTTCGTGAGTTCATCAAAAGGTTTTCCGAGAAGCGCAACTCGATCCCAATGATCAAGCACGAGGTCGTCATCGCTGCCTTCCGCAAGGGAGTCAAGGACGCCCCGTTCATCGCAAAATTTACTCGGAAGCCCCCAACCTCTGTCAGGGCTCTCTTCGATATGGCGAATAAGTACGCCAACTCGGCCGAGGTGGTCGCTGAGGCCCTTGATGAAAAGAAAGAGTCCCGATAGATGGACCAAAAGGCCAAAGCCGACAATGAGCCAGCACAGAACAAATCCGGCAGCCGCAAGTGGAAGTCAGAAAACGTGGTGGCCAACGTGGGGCGGACTCGGTCGCGACCCCCAAGGAACAACGAGTACCAGAAGGTGATGAACAGGCCCTGCCCCTTTCATCTTAAGAGTAAACACGCAGCCAAAGACTGCTTCATGATCAGGAAGTTTGCCTTCGAGCAAGCTTCAACATCTGGCACCGACAAGGACAAAGACAAGCCAAATCCAGGTGCAGCCGGCGATTATCAAGATCCCTAGGATGAGCTCAACCATATCTTCGGAGGGTTGTCTGCATATGAGTCCAAGAGGAAACAGAAGCTAGCAGCACGTGACGTCAACTCGGTCTCTACAGAAGACGCCCCCCAATATCTGCGCTGGTCAGAAACGCCCATCACGTTTGATCGCGCAGACCATCCAGATCGGGTTTCATACCCAGGACACTACCCACTCGTCCTAGACCCGGTCGTGAAAAATATCAAGTTGAAGAAGGTTCTCATAGATGGAGGCAGCGCGCTCAACATCCTCTTCGCCAAGACCTCGGATGAGATGAAGATCCCTCGTTCAGAGCTGCAGCCGAGTACGGCGCCCTTCCACGGGTTAATTCCCGGCTTGTCTTCAACACCCCTTGGGCAGATAACTTTACCGGTCACCTTCGGCACGCGGGATAGCTTCCACATAGAAAATATCTGCTTCAAGGTCACTGACTTCGAGATGCGTACCACATGATACTCAGACAGCCAGCACTCGCCAGATTCATGGCGATACTACACTACACCTACATGGTGCTGAAGATGCCTGGGCCAGCCAGATTTCTCTCCCTTCGCAGCGACGTCAAGCAAGCCTTCACCTATGACAAGGAGAGCTGCGAGTTGGCTTAGTCTCAAGAAGCGGTAGTCGGACGTGACAGCATTCGGCAAGCCGCCACAACCGAAGTTGAGGACGACCAAGTTCCAGCAAAAAAAGCAGCAAAGTAGAGAATTTCAGTGGACTCTGACACGAAGAAGATCCCCCTAGACCCTTTCGATTCCTCCAAGACTGCTCTAGTTGGGACCGGACTCGACCCCAAATAGGAATACACGCTCGTCACCTTCCTCCAAGCAAACAAGGACATCTTCACCTGGAAACCTTCCGACATGCCTGGGGTACTAAGGGAGGTGATCAAGCACGCCCTCAATGTCAAGACAGACCCCAAGCTAGTCAAGCAATGGCTATGGCGCTCTGCAGAGGACCATAAAGATGCTATTCAGGTGGAGATAACCAAGCTCCTCGCAGCCAGGTTCATCAAAGAGGTCTAGCACCCGGAATGGCTAGCAAACCCAGTCCTGGTCCGGAAGAAAAATGGTAAATGGCGCATGTGCGTCAACTACACCAACATAAACAAAGTGTGCCCCAAAGATCCATTTGGTCTACCGAGAATAGATCAGGTGGTGGATTCAACTGCGGGGTGCGAACTTCTTAGCTTTCTCGACTGTTACTCGGGATACCATCAAATCAGCCTGAAGGAGGAGGACTGCCTACAGACATCTTTCATCACACCATTTGGTGCATACTGCTACATCACTATGCCGTTTGGTTTGAAAAACGCTGGAGCAACATATCAACGAGCAATCTAGCGGTGTCTACAGACTCAGATTGGGCGCAACGTGGAGGCATACGATGATGACGTGGTGATCAAGACAAAGTCCAAAGAAGACCTCATCGCCGACTTGGAGGAAACCTTCTAAAACCTTCGAAGATTCAAGATGAAGTTGAACTCGGAAAAGTGCGCCTTCGGTGTGCCCTCCGGCAAGCTACTCGGCTTCATTGTATCACATCGCGGCATCGAGGCCAATCCAGAGAAAATTAACGCAATCATGAACATGGCACCCCCACTAGCCGGAAGGACGTCCAAAAGTTGACAGGCTGCATGGCGACACTCAGCCGATTTATCTCCCGACTAGGCGAACGGGGCATGCCCTTCTTCAAGTTACTGAAGAAAGTAGATAATTTTCAATGGACTCTCGAAGCCCAGCAAGCCTTCGAAGACTTCAAGAAATTTCTCACATCACCACCAGTGTTGGCATCTCCCATGCCCTAAGAGCCATTAATGTTGTATCTGGCGGCAACCACTCAGGTAGTCAGCACGGTGTTGGTAGTCGAGCGATCCAAGTCGGGTCATATACAAAAAGTTCAACGGCCAGTCTACTTCGTCAGTGAGGTCCTTGCCGACTCCAAGATGAGATATCTGCAGGTCCAGAAGTTGCTCTATGGCCTACTCATCACTGTCCGGAAGCTGGTGCACTATTTTCAATCGCATCAAGTCACGGTGGTCACATCATATCCACTCGGGGATGTCCTGCATAACCGCGAGGCCACCGGCCGAATCGCTAAATGGGCGCTCGAGTTGATGGCGTTTGACATCACCTTTCAGCCACGGACAGCAATCAAATTACAAGCTCTAGCTGACTTTGTGGTCGAGTGGACAGAAGTTCAGACGCCTACAACAACAGCAAAGCTAGAGTACTGGACAATGTACTTCGACGGTTCTCTAAGTATCGGCGGCGCTGGGGCTGGCGTCGTACTAACGTCACCCACCTGTGAAAAACTCAAGTACGTTCTCTAGATTCACTTCCCAGCTTCCCACAATGTCACCGAGTACGAGGCACTCATCCACGGGCTCCGCATTGCTATATCACTCGCCATCCGCCGACTGGTTGTGCGAGGAGACTCTCAACTCGTGGTGAGCCAAGTCATGAAAGACTGGGCATGCCTCAACGATGCCATGGCAGCATACTGTCAGGAGGTCCAAAAGCTGGAAAACAAGTTCGATGGGCTGGAGATAACTCACGTATTATGACAATACAATGATGCTACAGATGAATTGGCAAACATGGGATCCAAGCGAGAAGTGGTCCCAACTAGGATCTTTGTCGAGCAACTAATGGAGCCATCAGTCAAGAAGAAACCAATGCCAGAACAGTTGAGGGCTGAACCTACCCCGGCAACAGAAGAAGCATTGGTCATATCTCAAGATTGGCGGACTCCTATTCTCAAATTCCTCCTGGAAGATGAACTCCCAGAAGATCGCATTCAAGCCGAACAAATCAAACATTGAAGCAAATGTTTCCTAGTAGTCGGGGAAGACCTGTACCGAAGAAGTGCATCCGGAGTCCTCATGCGTTGCGTCACACCCGACGAGGGCAAGCAGATTCTGCAGTCGATGCACTCAGGCATATGTGGCAACCATGCCACATCTAGGACGTTAGTCGGAAAGGCTTACAGGCAGGGATTTTTCTGGCCAATAGTAGTAACAGACGCAAAAGACATAGTTCGCACATGTGAGGGTTGTCAGTTCTATGCAAGACAAACAAATCTCCTAGCCCAAGAACTTCAAACCATCCCAATCTCTTGGCCCTTTGCAGTATGGGGGCTTGACATGGTCGAGCCTTTCAAGAAAGCGCCAGGAGGGTTCACACACTCGTTCGTCGCAGTGGATAAATTCACGAAGTGGATTGAGGCAAAACCTGTTGCTACCATAACAGCGGCAAGAGCAAACGACTTCATCATGAGTATATTATACTGATTCGGGGTTCCTAACCGCATCATAATGGACAATGGCACTCAGTTCACGGGCGGCGTATTTCAAGATTTATGTGACGACTTCAGCATCAAGATCTGTTATGCATCTGTGGCACACCCGCAGAGCAATGGGCAGGTTGAGCATGCCAATGGCATGGTCTTACAAGGTATCAAGGCTAGGATATTTGACCGACTACAGCCATATGCAGGGCGGTGGGTACAAGAACTCCCATCTGTTCTATGGTCTCTAAGAACCACGGTTAGTCGGGCAATAGGGCAATCCCCTTTCTTTCTGGTCTATGGTGCTGAGGCTATGTTACCAACCGAGTTAGAGTTCGGCTCTCCGCGAGTTCGGGTTTACTCGGAAGACACATCCAACAATACCCAATTCGTTGAGCTAGATCAGTTGGAAGAAGCGAGGGACATCACAATAATCCAGTTGGCAGGGTATCTTCAAGGCCTGCGTCGTTACCACAACCGCAATGTCCGTGGCCGCGCCTTTTTGGTCGGGGATCTCGTCTTGAGAAAATACAAACCACCAAAGACAGGCATAAACTATCCCCAATATGGGAAGGGCCGTTCATTATCGCCGAGGTTACACGGCCAGGCGCCTACTGACTAAAGACTGAAGATGGTGCCCTCGTCAGCAACTCATGGAATATAGAACAGCTACGTCCTTTCTATACCTGAGTTTTATACTTTCCCATGTGTACAGTTTTCCTCTGACTCACTACGCCGCTTGTTCCAACTGAGTAGTGAGTCAGGGCTGCATGTATTATATGTGCTTTGTCAATAATATATGAGCCTATTTTACTTAAGTTATGAAGTTCTGCATGTTCGCCCAAGTACAACTTTCTGTGGTGAATGATTTTATCTAGTTCCTATAGACCAACTCGACGTAGACCATATAGTCGAGTAGAGCTAATGATAACTAAATAAAACCTCAGAGCTCGGCGGCATTACACATATATTTACACATGTCCTTACAAAAACTTTATATACACCGACTGCATGATAGATTGTTCTTACATTCCCAGGTCCTTGGTGATCGCCTCTGCAGTCAGCCTCACCTGGGTGATCAACTCCAACTCCTCCTCAGGTGTTGTCTCTTCGGCAAACCCTTCACCGATGGCCTCAAGATCTGCCCTGGTGTAGATCGACTTGGTCATCACGAGGGTCTAGGCCATGCCGACGACAACACGCTCATCCGAGTACCTCTACAGGATACTCGGGGCTTCGTTAAGGCACACCTGCACCTGGGAGACTGTGTTGGAGCTGGTTCCCACGTGGTGAGGATCCATGATGTCAAGGAGCCCTTTCACGGACTCTGCAAGAATCTCCCGTGACTCCTTGATGACCTTGATCTCCTCTACAAAGGCTCGAAACTGGGTTTGGGCGTTGGCTCTTGCAGCTACCCAGATTCATTGGCAAGTAAACTTGTCAGCCAAAACAGCAGTCAGAGTAATCAAAGGATTGGACAAGGTCATTGTCAGAGTGAAGACTTACTTTTGTAGTCGGCCTCCACCTTGGCTATGGCTTTCTCCAATTCGGTCTTTTCTTTCTCGAGTTTGACTTTGGTCCTCTCCAGCTCGGCCATGTCTTTTTCAAGTTTGGCTTTGGCTTTCTCGGCCTCCTCTAGTTTGGTTTCCCCCTCTGTTCGGGTCTTCAACTCAGCTTCGAGGACTGTGTATCAGAATAGTCAAGAGCTCGAGATCACGGTCAAGACACAACTGGGCAATCGGGAAACAACAAAGATGGAGAAATACACACAGGACTTAGTCGGGAAGACAAATATAGGAGACTTACTTCTGATCTTGTCGGCTAGAGCCTAATTCTCATCCTTGAGCTGATCAACTGCCCCCTTCAGTCAAGCCTCCCTCTCCTGGCTAGACCGCTCCAAGTCAGCCTTTGAGGTCTAGAGTTGGCCCAATTGTTGGAGCTGGGAGGCGAGCTGAGCCAAGACCTTGTTTATCTTCTCCAAGCGGTCGACGATCTTCTGCTTGGAGCAAAACAGAGCAAAGGAGAGTCAAATGGCATAATACCGATACAAGGAAGAATGTCAAGAAGTCAATATGGCGAAAGTCATACTTGGACCCCCCGCGACACGGTGATTGCGGCACACAGAAGAACTTCACGCTCCCTCTCCGCTGCCTCTTCATCATGCTCGTAGCATTTCGCAGTTCCCTCGGGAGTTACCCAGTGGAACGTTCTTGGGAACCTGTGGGGAGGAGCTTCAAGTCTGGGGAGATCTGGTCCTTCTAAAGACGACAACGACAAGGACGGCGATGAGGTCCTGGCCCCCGACTCGGCAGCTGCTGGGGTTTTAGGGATCCGCTTAGGGGCTGGGGCAACAACTTCAGTATCTGCCCCCTGGTCAACCAACGTTAGCGGTCCTGCAGTCGGGACAACCTCGGTTTCAGTAACTGAGGCGGTCACCGGCTCGGCAGATGCACTTGCTGGCGCTAGCTCGGCTAGGGCTGGCTCTACAACAGGAGCGGTCGGTGTTGTCTCCTTGAGATCAATATTGGCCCGTTTCCTACACGATGAGCTAAATATCAAGACACTACTATGTTGAACAAGATTTTTAGAAGATCCAAAAGTTACTTACCTCTTGGAGGTTTTGTACCTCTATCCGGGGGTTCTAGCTGTCGGCAGTGGAGGGCTGCCGGCTATCGGGCTAGATGGCGCGGTAGTCGGTGGCGGCGTCCTTATCCTAGTCGGCCCAGTTTCTGGCGCGGCTAATTGGGGTGCTGGGACACTCAGCGACACCGCCTTATGGCTCGTCAACGACCTTGTACTCAGCGGTGCCATCCTTGGGTCGATGTTGCTGAGCTTGGTGGCACCGGTCTCGGCCTTGGACTCAGCGGCCTGGGAGCTGCGTTGGCAGTGTCTTTAATCTTCAGGCTCCCGGCTGCTGCAGTCGGCCTACTAATCCGTTTCTTGCCCGGGTCTTCGACAGGTTTCTTTCCCGCTCTCTTGGAGTCGGGCTGGGCAACAGAAGGACTCAATGGCCTTTTCTTCGATTTCACGGCCGACAAAGTTTGGGAGTCTTCATCAAACTCCTCACATAACTGCAAGCAGTTCAACAACATATATTACACATTGTAGAGCAATCCTGGGTATACATCTACAGGCATTCATCATAGATGGACAACAAGTTAACATCAGCAAGAGTTGCCTCTGGACGAGGGCTTTTTTGGCTATAAGCCGGCGTGGCCCACTCTGCATCTTCTATCTCGATCACCCCACTAGCGAAGTAATCAAGCAGGATGTTGGTCACCTTGTGCTTGTCAGTCAGGTTAGGATATTCTCGGCTAGGATCGCTTTTGCCTTTATAGTCCCAATCGAAGTGGCTCCTTAGCTTCAGCGGCCTAATGCGGCAAGTCAAGAAGCGTCTGGCCACCTATGGACCAGTCAATCTGGAGCCCTTCAGCTTATCAATCTTGTCAATCAACAAGTAAACTTGGCCCATTTCCTTAAAACTAGGCATAGACGACCAGTTGGTCACGACCTCCGGAGGCAGACTAGTGAAAAGGGGGAGGTGTGGTTCAAGGTTAGAACAATAAAACCACTCCCTATGCTAGCCTTTAATCGATGATTTCAGGGGCATGTGGATATAGATTTTCTTCATCTCGCTCCTGAGATGGATGCCCCCCCCCCTGATAACTTGGATTTTTCTTTTGGAGGGCTGAGGTTTAATGTGGAACAAATATCTAAACAGATTCAAATGGGGTTCCACACCCAGAAAACACCAACAAAGAGTTGCAAATATAGAGATTTGCAAGATGGAGTTGGGATTCAGATTCACCAACTCCAGTTCATAGAAGGCAAGAAGCTGGTGGAGAAAATCCAAAGACGGAAGAGAAAGGCCCCGGTCGAAGAAAGAGGCAAAAACTATAGTCTCATTACCTTGGGGCGCCGGGATTGATTCCCCTTCTGCCGGATGCAAATGGATGACTTCACGGCTTTGCAGTCTCAACTGTCTCTCCAGATACTTCAACTTAGTCAACCTACAATCTGAAGTCAGCCAAGATTCATCAATCATCTCCAGGATTTCTGACACTCTCGGCATGATTCAAGGCAAGGAAATTTGGGGAAAATGCGATTGAGGACTTGGAATGGACGCGGAGGAGTGGGATTGCCTGAGTTTCAAAAGGGAAGCGCTAGCAATGGCTAACCCTAGTGAGGCGAGAGGCAAAATTTTGGCACTGAAGTTGGAAGACGAAACAATTGGTGTATTGGAGAAGATGAGGGAATCTTTTCTCTCTCTCCTGCCTTTATAGAGCCTGCGCAGATATGTGGGCTTGGGCCTATGAATCTGATACTGGGCCACCAAGATATGAGTTTCTACAGTAGCACGCTCAATGTGGGCCGCTCGCTGGCTGTGTTAAAATCACAGTGCTAGTGCTACCAACAAGAACCGATCGGGTGATCAGATATGCTTCATGAAGGCCTAATTACTGAACACATGTGTTCGGGTATTTGTATTATTCACCAGGTATTGAGGATATATCCTTATAAGGGTCACAAGCAGGCCTTCATTAAAATTGGGGATGCAGGTATTTCTCAAGTACACCTGACCGCATATTGGATTAACATTCATAAAGTGGTACTCGGCCTACATGCTTGGCCAACAATTGCCATGAGCAAATATCTTTCCAGCCGACATAACACTAAAGAGTCTAACTTCCAAGTAGTATACTACTCGGGAAAGACTATAAACAATTCTCCTAGCTGACATGAAGCTGAAGAGTCTAATTTCTGAGTGACATGCTACTCGGGAAGGACTATAAAATATTTCCGGTTGATATGATACCGAAGAGTCTCATATACCAGTAGTATACTACTCGGGAAATACAAGGTTAAAGATCTTTGACTTTATGTTTAATTGTTTCACAATTAAGCACAAAGTCAGGGGCTACACCTAATAGGTGCACCTATTCGGCGCACACTATTCATACTTCGACATGGAGCCCTTCATAGCCTCGCTGCTAGCTGACATGAAGCAGGACTCGGGAACAAGAAGCAGCATTCGGACAAAGAGTACTCAGGAGCAATGCACTCGGGCAATCTTCACCGTGGAGGATGAGCACTCAGCATTAGTTGTGACTCAACTATGAAGGTCTTAGGGGCTGGTGTGGAGGCCATGGGCCCCAGGTACCTCATGACAAGCATATGGGCCACTCGGACAGAGGATGGGCCTAGCCTTGTAATTAGAGATATGATGGAGCTCGGTAGACTTAGCCTTGTACGATAAGGAATATACAATCCTAGTCAGGCAAGTTATATCTCTAAGAGGAGATCCCTTGGCTGTAGTTCGGCTGGGACTCCTACCTTGTACCCCTGTCCCCCAGTATATAAGGGGAGGTAGGGCGCCCCCTGAGGGCATACAGAGATTCATCAGAATCAGACATCTTGAAAGGAATACACCACAACTAGATATAGGGTATTACCTCACATCGAGGGCCTAAACCAGTATAAACTCCCTGTGTTCCTTTGCAGTCCACCGAGTTTTGATCTGACGAGTAGCCCTATATTCATATTGCCGGTGTAAAACATCGACACCATACTATGCCTATCCTTTGGAATCGTTGTTGCATTATTTTACATTCTTAGTGTGGCTTGTTGAGTATGGTGGGTGGTACTCAGTCTTGCTATAATACCATCATTAGAGTGAAGCTTTGTGAGGAGGAGAAGTTTGGTGTTTGGCTTATACCCCAGTTGAGCTGCCTGTGGTTTGGTGCGAAAGCTTCACTAGTTGTCATTTCGCTGTTGGTTTCTTCTGTGTGAGGACTAAGAGCCTCTTCTCTAAGTATTTATCGTTATTATGTTTTGGCTATGTTTATCAAATTGTCAATTTGTGTACCTCGGCTGATTCCTGGACGAGGATTTATTGCACAAATTAGCTTTGGAAATTCTGGTGAATTTCTGGGCATGACACCCTCAAGGTGAGGTAATACTCTACTTTCAGCTGTTGTGTATTGCCTTTGAGGTTTCTCTGGTGAGATTTTGTATATGCCCCAGGGGGCTTCTTGCCTCCTCTTATATATTGGGGAGGTAAGGCTACATGGTAGGAATCCCAGTTGGACTTGACCAAGGGGTTTCCTTCTAGGAACACAACGTACCCGGCTAGGACTATATTCCTTTCCTTGTCATACAAGGCAACATGTACCGAGTCCCATCATATTCCCGATTACATGATCAGGCCCATCCTCTATCCAAGTGGCCACAATGCTCTTCATGAGGTCCTCGGGGCCCATGGCCTCCACTATAGCCCCTGAGACCTCCATAGTTGAGACATAGCTGATGCCGATTGCTCCTCCTCCTTGGCGAAAATTTCCCGAGTGCCTTGCTCCCGAGTACCCATTGTCCGAGTACCTCTTCTTCAAGTCCTACTTCATATCAGCTGGCAACAAAGCTATGAAGGGCTTCATAGAAAAAGATGAATAGTGTGCGTCGAGTAGGCGCACCTATTAGGTGTAGCCCCTGACTTTGTGCTTAATTGTGAACTAATTAAACATAAAGTCAAAGATCTTTAACCTTTAAATCTTTCCTGAGTGATATATTCCTCAAAAATTGGATTCTTCAGCATCATATCAGCTAGAAATATTTTTGCTTAATGGCATTTTGGCTATGCATGTAAGCCAAGTACCACTTCATGAATTTTGACCCAATATGTGGTGTACTTAAGAGATACTTGTATCCCCAATTTCAATGGAGACCAACTATTGATCCTTGTAAGGATATATCCTCAATACCTATTAAATAATTTAGACATCTGAACACACGTGTCCAGCAATTAAGCTTAACATGAAGTATATCTGATTATTTCAATCGGTTCCTGTAAAATAGCATTTGTACTGTGATTTTAACATAGACAGTCGTTGGCCCAATAGGACATGCTATTTAGGAACTCATATCTTACGGCCCATTACTGAGTAGGCTGGCTCAAACCAGCCACCTAGCATAGGCCTATAAATCAAGGGGGAGAGAGAAAAGATTCCCCTTTCTCCCCCAAATCGCCAAACGCTTCGGCTTCTAGAAAATGCGCCAAACCTCGCGCTCTCCACTCCACCTAGGGTTTCCAATAGCTCAAGCTTCCCTCCAAAAATCCACGGAGACCTCCTTCCCCGCGTCAATTCCCATCATCCAGAAGCCTTTCCCCTAGATCCGCACTCTAAAGATGTTGAAAGCTCCCTTTGACATCTCCAACAAGCCGTCGGGGTCATGGCCTACATCAGACACCTGTCCATTGAAGCTGGCTCACCTGGAGAAGAAGAAATGCCTCTAGCCCAAGGAACTTATCAACTGGCGTCCCGCCATTGGTGAGTCGATCCCTTCTCCAAGCCCCCATGAACTCGTGGTTTTTGCTTCTTTCTTCAATCGTGGATTCGCTCTTCCTACTTCTAATTTCCTCCGTGGTCTCCTCGATTATTACAAAATTGAGCTCATCCACCTTAACCCCAATTCTATCCTCCAAATCTCATCTTCGTGACTCTCTATGAAGCTTTCCTCGGGGTTGATCCCCATTTCAATCTTTTCCGCTTCCTCTTCCATGTCAAGCAGTAGCCCTCCAAATCTAAAATCCAAGTGATAGGGGGAGCAAGCCTTCAACTCTGCAACGAGATAAAGAAGGCCTACTTACATGTTCCCCTGAAGACCTCGTTGAAGGGATGGCACCAGGAGTGGTTCTATTGCTCTAACCTCGAGCCCTCCTTTCCGCCCTTCACCGGAAATCCCTCCGTGTTACTAGAGAGCTAGACTGCTCTACCGTCTCAGGCGGAGATGGTCCAGGTGCAGCTGCTGCTAGAGAAAATAGATGCCCTGAAGGACAAGGGGCTGACTGGGCCTTGGGTGGCTAGGACCTTCCAGAATCGTCAAATTTAACCCCTGAAGGCCAGGATCCACCTCGGCTATGATTACCAGGGGAAGAAGGACCCAACTTGAGAGTGCTCCGACTTTGTCAACAAGGATGTCATCACCGACACCTTGCTTGGCTATTTTGTCAGTGGAGTCATTGAGAATCTAGACACCGCGAGGGCCCCCAAGCCATACTGCCAAGACATGCCCCGGCTAGCGATAATATCTCGCTTGTCGATTGTCTTGATGTTTGTCTGCAATGGTTGATATGAACATAGTCCAACTGATTCTACCTTGATGCGTGATGCTTGCAAGAATATGTTTAGTTCTCTTTGTACCCTCCCAGCCAGTCGGCTAGGGAGTCCAGGAAGCGACAGGCCAGCCCCTCAGCAGTCTAACCCAGCCCCAAGAGGGCTAGGAAGCAACCCCTGACGGACCAGGCCAAGAAAAAAAGGAATGCCAAGTAAGGCATCTATCGGCCCAATGATTAAAGACCCCAGCAGCATAGGCTCGGACCAACCAGCCCCAGGACTGTACCGCCAACAACTCCTTCGCCCCAACCGGCCACACCTAGTGCAGTGCCGACTGGGCCAAGTCCTGCACCACCTACCACTGTGCCTCCGAGCCCGACAATAGGTGGCACATCGCCGCCGAGTAGGCCTTTGGGCCCCTCGCCGACTACCTCCACCCTTGGTGCATAGGGGTGGAGATTCAAGACTTCCAAAAGGTATAGAATCCTCAATCTTCAGAAAATCTTGAGTCATCTTGCAATATCTTGATTGTAGCATAATCTGACAGGAAGCCAAGTGATGCTGATCCCAAAGGGACAGCGCCACTAACCCCGTCGCCATCTCCGTCCCGACTGAGGCTGAGCCCGCAGAGCCCCGACACGAACCAAGTGCTATCCTAGCCCCTGAGGTCAAGACAGCCCACTAGGCTAGGCCACAAACTTCTCCTAGTTGGGACATCACAACTGAAGTCCCGATCGCCGAGCCCATCGAAGAGCCAGTGCCACTGGTAGATCCAAGCCAAGAACTCCTTCTCCTCTATTATCATCATCTCAGAAGACAATGACCTCCTAGGATTGAAGCCCCTCCGAGTGTTCTATTGGGTCACCCCGGATGGAGATGAACAAACATTCGAGCTAAACGAGGAGGCTGCCCAGAGGGAGCAAGTCAAGCTGATGCAGGCAGCTATTTTAGCTTCAAGGAGTGTCCAGGTATGCAATTCGACCGGTTGTGTCTGCAACTTCAAGCTGTCTAGCTGATCTTGAATCTTCTGCAATCGTAACTTGTCTTGCCTGATAATCGTCTGACTTGTGCAGCAAGTTGTTGAGCGATTTGAGAAGATGGGTAAGGTTCTTTCCCATCTCGCTCCTCAGCTCGCTCAACTCAACCAGCTCCAGGCCACCAAGGATGAGCTAGAGAGGACTAGCAAGGAGAGGGAAGACTAACTAAAGGACTCAGTGAACAAGCTCCAGGATGAGAATTGGGAGAAAATAGGGACCACCAGAGGTATGTTTCCCTTTTGCCCGAGTTGCCACAGTCATCCTCTTTGTGCTTCTAATCTTTAACTTTGTTTGGCTGTAGCTATAGAGACAAACCTGAATAATCAGTCCCCTGAGATCTAACGCCTGAAGAAGGAGCTGAAAGAGCTCGAGAAGGCGAAGTCCAAGGTCAACACCGAGTACACGAGTAAGTTGCATATCTATTCTTGCACTCTGCCTGACTAGATGTCCAGATTTGTTTATATTCCTCTTCTGTGTGAGCAGCCTTCAAGGCAAATTCGCATATCCAATTCGGTGCCTTTGCTACGGAGATCAAAGTAATAAAGGCATTGTGGAATATCATAGTGGATTCCGCGAGGACTCTATTAGACATCATGCAGCCAGGCCTGGCCGGATCCAGCTCAGCTCTATCTCCTAGGTAGCACAATGTCTTGAAGAGGCTCTAGCCCTCTTAAAGGAATATGCTACTGAGCACGCCGCCGTGGGTATCGCCCAAGCACTGGCCATGACAAAGTCTCTACCATCGGGTAGATATTGAGGCAATCGGCGAGGGCTTTGCTGAGGGCACTACCCAGAGGAGGGCTTGGAACTGATTAGCCAGGTTAAGCCTACTGCTCGGGCAATTGTTGAAGATCTGCCAATGTAAAAATGAACTTTTAAGTAGTCGGTGTTCAAGGAAAACAAGAACAATGTGTATATACTATAAATGCTTTTGTTGTTTGCTGTTATATCTTGCTGAGTACATGATCTTATCTTAGCCATCGCTAGTTTTATCCGACTAGCCGATTTATGCCAAGTGAATTAAGATCAACTTTAGCAGGCGTTTGTCCCATGGGACTGTACTCGACACAAACTCAGCACAATCGCTATAAAACTTCATGACTTTAGATAGAATAAACTCAAACATTAACAATAACAGAAGACATGTTGTCATCATGTAGCCCCTGACTCACTACTCGGTTGAAACAATCGGCATAGTGAGTTAGAGTAATGTGACATCCTGGCCCAATTAGGATATGGCCCATATGGCCCATGAGTGCGGTGTGCACATGATTAGTACCACCTTGCTAGTTGAGCAAGGGTTGAACCAACTTATAAGGCCTTGTCCCTCCAACCATAGTACTTCCGGGTTAACCCTTTTACACGAAGCGAGGACGAAAGTGTAAGTGGGGTGCTATGTGTAAGTGGGCCCGCCCGTCGGTTGGGCTGGGCTGTGCGGGTTACATGGAGGGTCTTATCACAATTCCTTTCCGAGGTACCGTGGTGGTATTAAGGGCACAGTGATGTGTTGTGGAGTTGTGTCTTGTGGGTAAATTGGTACATCTCTGGCCAGAGTAAAACTATTCGGATAGCCGTGCTCGCGGTTAATGAGCGGCCTAGCAATGTTTCTGTGATTAGTCTCACACTACTCATTAATGGAAATAAGTGATGGAATATTGATAGCTCCTGTTTGGAGATGTTTTGGTTTGGGCCTGAACTGCGTTGGACGCTGTTCAGTGGTTGATTCAATACTGATAATAATTGAACTATACTGTTTTTAATGATTTTGAATGCAAATGTTTTAAATGCTGTTTTACGCAAATAATCCATATTATGCCTTTCCTTTGGTATCCTATTGCATTACATTGCATTCCCTAGTGTGGCTTGTTGAGTACGGTGGGTGGTACTCAGTCTTGCATTATTGCAATCTTTAGAGTGAAGCCTTGCGAGGAGGAGAAGTTGGTGTTTGGCTTATACCCCAGTTGAGCTGCCTGTGGCTTGGTGCTGAAGCTACGCTAGTTGCCGTTCCGCTGCTGTTTTCTCCTATGTGAGGACTAAGTGCCTCTGTTGTAAGTATTTATCGTTATTTCGTTTTGGTTATGTTTATCAAATTGTCAATTTGTGTACCTCGGCTGATTCCTGGACGAGGATTTATTGCACAAATTAGCTTTGGAAATTCTGGTGAATTTCTGGGCGTGACAAGTAAGAAACTTTATTTATTTATCTACGAATGAAATACAATGCTCAGGTATTGTCGGTGCCATGGGCCTCGGGTACCTCATGAGAAGCATTTGGGCCACTCAGACAGAGGATGGGCCTAACCATGTAATTAGGGATACAATAGGACTCAGCATACATAACCCTGTACGACAGGGAAAGGATATAGTCCTAGTCGGGCACATTGTATTCCTAGAAGGAAATCCCATGGTTGGAGTCCGACTAGGATTCGTACTTTGTAACCCTATTCCCCAGTATATAAGGGGAGGCAGGGCACCCCCTGAGGGCAGGATCACCAAGATCATCAAGATCAAAATCATACAACCTCAAAGGCAATACAACATAACTGGATGTAGGGTATTACCTCATCTCGAGAGCCTAAACCAGTATAAATCATTCATGTTCCTTTGCAGTCCATCAAGTTTAGGTCTCACGAGTAGCCCCATATATTTATTGCCGATACAAAACATCGACAGTTGGCACGCCAGGTAGGGGATTCGTCGAGATCATATTCATCAAGCCTGATGGATCCAATCGAGGGAGTCGATGGCATAAACTTCTCCCCTGGGGAAATGATCACCTTCGGGAGTCTCAACTTCATCGCTGACAAATTCAGCAACCTTACCCTGTCCGACTCAGATTTGACACAATCGGCCAGGGATCAGGCCGACTACGCGCCAGTCGGCCCATGTAATGCTGCGGCAACCCTCGTCGACTTGCTGCAGCAATCCTCAACATGCCCGGGTCTCGAGACAACTCTTTCTTTCGGTGTTCGACTCGGACTAGGCCTTGAGCCGGCAGAGATCGGGCTAAGGAAGGAGGAGATCGTCAATCTCCCATTCGGACTCAGCGATGCCGTGGATAACTGCAATCAGCATCTGACGCGGTAGACCCGATCCCCTGGGGTTCAACTCGGATACGGCCTAGAGCCGCTCAAGATTGGATCTAGGGAGGTCAGAGTCATCATCACCCCCATCAGCTACTCTAATTCTGACTCTAAGTTAGATAGCAGTTCGGCAAGCTTCTCCCCGCCACGAGAAATCTTCCTAGCGTCCAAAGGCTCTATGCCTACTCAGGAGGCACTCTGACTACGTGAGCAGCAAGACGAGGAGGCCCGTCGACTGCGAGAACAGCAAGAGGAGGAAGCAAGACGCTTGCACGCCCGCAACGACGATCTACGTAGCGCTGGGCAGACTGCTCAGCAACAAATCCTCCAAACCCAAGTCAGCGACCACGACGTCTTCATTACACCTCAACAAAACGTCGTAGCCGCTGCAACTCTGCTGGACACGCTCCAGTTTAGGCCAGATCACCAGGCCACCCTGACTATAGCAAGGATAAAAGCCATGATTACCGCTACTGCATGTCAGCCGCACCAACAGTAGGGTGATACCCTCATACCGACCAACTGGTCGGCATCTCCAACGACAGTCTCATCCGCCTCGACGCGACGCCAAGCGACTGGCTCTAGTCAGCCGCACACGGAGTCACGCCAGATGTCACTCAGCAACCACAACAATGACCAGCGGCACCAAAACAACCGTCAGGACAACCAAGATCTCTGAGGCCGACTATGGTGTGACCTTCAGCAAGACATCAACGCACAGCGCCGCGAATGAGAAGAAGATGAGCACCACCGCAGTTGAAGTCGGAGCCCTCATGCAGATGAAGGAGTACTGGCCTTCACCCAGGAACTGCAACAGGTCAACTAGCCTATTGGTTTTAAGCCAACTGGGATCGAGAAATACGACGGGAAGACCAATCCTAAGTCCTGGCTCACGGTCTACACTCTGGCAATCCAAGCAGCCGGAGGAGATCACAAAGCTGTGGCCAACTACCTCCCAGTTGCTCTGACCGACTCGGCTAGGACATGGTTAACAGAGCTTCCGAAGAAGTTAATCAGCTCCTAGGGAGAACTCCGAGAACTCTTTATTGCCAACTTCTAGGGAACTTACGAGAGGCCATCTTCTGAGCACGATCTCTATCAGCTACACCAAAGGAAGAACGAGTCTCTCTGTGAGTTCATCAAGAGGTTTTCCAAGAAGCAAAATTCGATCCCAATGATCAAGGACGAGGTTGTCATCGCCGCCTTCCACAAGGGAGTCAAAGATGCCCCGTTCATTGCCAAGTTCACTCGAAATCCTCCTCCTTCTGTCAAGGCTCTTTTTGATATGGCGAACAAGTATGCCGACTCAGCCGATGCGGTCGCTCAGGCCCTCGACGACAAAAAAGAGCCCCAGCAAAAGGACAAGAAGGACAATGACGGGCCTACGTAGAACAAATCTAGCAGCCGCAAGCGAAAGTCGGATAACATGGTGGCCACCATGGAGCGTACTCGATCACGACCCTCGAGGAATAACGAATACCAAAAAGTGATGAATGGGCCATGCCCCTTTCATCCAAAGGGTAAACACGTGGCTAAAGATTGCTTCATGCTTAAGAAGTTTGCTTCCGAGCAGGCTTCAACATCTGGTGACGATAAAGACAAGCCGGATTCAGGCACAACCAAGTTTCCTTCTCCCAGCTAGTCCGTTCCAGGTCGTCTTTGGCGGCCTAGAGTTGGCTCAGTCATTGAAGATGGGGGGTGAGCTGGGTCAGGACCTTGTTCACTTTCTCTGAGCGGTCGACGATCTTCTGCTCAGAGCAAAACAGAGCAAAATAGAGTCAAAATGGTGGTGATGGGGTCCTGGCCCTAGAATCAGTGGCTGCTGAGACTTCAGCGATTTGCTCAAGGGCTGGAGCAGTAGCTTCAGCACTCCCCCCTTGGTCAGCCGGCACTATTGGTCCTACTGTCAGGACTGCTTCAACCTCTACAGCTAGGGCAGTCTCTGGCTCGGCAGACGAACTTGTTGGTGCTGGCTCGGCTGGGGACGGCATGGTAATGGGAGCAACTGGCGTGGTCCCCTTGGGATCAATGTTGACTCGCTTCCTACACAATAAGTCAAGTATCAAGATACTATCACATCGTTCAAGACTCTTGGAAGATTGAAGATCGCTTACCTCTTGGAAATCTTGAACCTCCATGAGGGAGCTCCAGAAGATGTTGGCGGTGGAGAGCTGCTGGCTGTCAACCCAGTCGGCGCGGTAGTCGATGGTGGCGCTTTACCTCTAGTCAGCCCTATTTCTAGTGCAGCTGACTGGGGCGTCGAGCTACTCGGCGGTGCCATCATTGGGTTTGGTGTTGCTGATCTTGTAATAGGCGGCGTTGGCCTTGAGCTCAATGTTGCTAGCCTTGGACTCGGAGGAGATGGCATCGGGCTTGGCGGCCTGGGGGCTAGACTGGTGGGGTGTTTAATCCTTAGACTCCTCGATGCTGCGCTCGGCTTGCTTGTTCTCTTCTTGCTCGAATCCTCAATGGATTTCTTCCCAACTCTCTTAGACCTAGGCTGAGCAGTAGAAGGACTGGCCGGCCTCTTCTTCATTTTGGTGGCTGACAAGGTTTGGGAGTCATCGTCAAATTTCTCATAATCCTACAAATGTTTCAACAACATACATCATACATTGGAGGATGATTCCAGACAAATGTCCCCAGATATTCATCACCAATGAATAGCAATACCAAGTCAGCTTTTCAAGATTACCTGCGCGCTTGGCGTCTTCAGTTTCCACAACCCCGTTAACAAAAAAGCTGAGCAAGGTGTCGGTCACCTTGTTCGCATCAGTCGAATCCAGATATTCTCCGCTGGGATCATTCTTGCCCTAGTAGTCCCAGCCGAAATGGCTTCTTAGCTTCAGTAGCCTAGTACGGCGGTTCAGGAAACACTACCCAAGGACCAGTTAATCCTGAGCTCTTCAGTTGATCGATCTTCTCTATCAATTGGTATACCTAGCCCATCTCTTCATAATTTGGCATGGAAGACCAGCAGGGCAGGACCACCGAAGGAAAGCCAGTGAAAGGGGGCAGAGAAGGTTCTAGATCGGAACAGTAGAACCATTCTCTATGCCAGCCCTTGAGGGAGGTTTTCAAAGGAACAGAGAGATAGATCTTTTTCATTTCGTTCCTGAGTTGGAGACCGGCTCCCCCAATCACTTGGACTTTATTTTTGGATGGCTAGGGCTTGATAGGGAATAAATACTAGAAAAGGTTGAAATGGGGCTTAACCCCCAGAAAACATTCGCACAATGTGGTGAAGATGGAGATTTGCAGAATGGAGTTGGGGTTCAGATTCACTAACTCCAGTTTGTAGAAGGATAGAAGTAGGCAGAAGAAATCCGAAGAGGGAAGGGCAAGACCATGGTGGAAAAAAGAGGTGAAGGCGACAGTCTCACCAGAATGGGGCGCCGGAATATATTCCCCTTCGGCAATGCACCAATGGATGACTTCTCGCTGCTACAGCATCAGTTGCTTCTCTAGATACTTTAGCTTTGTCAAGCCACAATCCGAGACCGGCCAAGCCTCCGCGGACACCTCAAGGATCTTGAGTGAAGCTCTCGGCATTGTTGGGAGTGAGAAAATTTGGGGGAAATGTTTTGGAAGGCTTGGGATGGATGCGGCGAAGCAGAATCACTCGAGTTTTGCGTGGGAGACGCCAGCTATGGCAAACCCTAGCAAGACACAGTGAAAAGTTTCGGCACGGAAGCTGGAAGGCGAAACAATTGGTGGATTGGAGAAGATGAGGGAATCTTTTTTCTCTCTCCAGGCTTTTATAGAGCCTGTGCTGATAAGTGGGAGGCTAATTTGGTACTGGGCCATAAGATATGAGTTTCTAAATAGCATGCTCTATAGAGCCGACTGCTGGCTGTGTTAAAATCACAGTACAGATGCTATTCATGGAAATCGATTAAATAATCAGATATGCTTCATGAAAGCCTAATTGCTAGACACATGTATTCAGATATCTGCATTATTTACCAGGTATTGAGAATATATCCTTATAAGGATCAACAGCTGGTCTCCATTAAAATTGGGGATGCAGGTATTTCTCAAGTACACCTGACCACACATTGGGTTAAAATCCAAGATGTGGTACTCGGCTTACATGCTTCGCCACCAATTGCCATGAGCAAAAATTATTCCAGCTAACATAATGCTGAAGAGTCTACATACCGAGTAGTATACTACTCGGGAAAGACTACGAGGTTAAAGATCTTTGACTTTATGTTTAATTGTTTCACAATTAAGCACAAAGTCAGGGGCTACACATAATAGGTGCGCCTATTCGGCGCACGCTATTCATAGTTTTCTATGAAGCCCTTCATAGCCTCGTTGCCAGCTGACATGAAGCAAGACTCGGGAGAAGAAGCACTCGGACAAAGAGTACTCAGGAGCAATGCACTCGGGAATTCCTCACCGTGGAGGATGAGCACTCGGCATTAGCTGTGACACAACTATGAAGGTCTTAGGGGCTACTGTTGGTGCCACGGCCCGCAGGTACCTCATGAGAAGCATTTGGGACACTCGGACTGTCGATGTTTTAAACCGGCAATAAATATATGGGGCTACTCGGTGGATTGCAAAGGAACATAGGGAGATTTTATACTGGTTCAGGCCCTCGATGTGAGGTAATACCCCACGTCCAGTTTATATGTATTCCTTTGAGGAATTATGGTGGCGATTCTGATGAACCGTATGGCCGTTTGAGCTTATGTGTGCTCTTCTGCCCTCATGGGGCGCCCTGCCTCCCCTTATATACTGGGGGACAGGGTTACAAGGTAGGAGTCCCCATCGGATTACGACTATGAGATCTCCCCTTAGAGATATAACGCATCCGACTAGGACTGTATATTCCTTTCTATACAAGGCGAAGTCTACCGAATCTAGCTATATCTCTAATTACAAGGCTAGGCCCATCCTCTATCCGAGTGGCCCAAATGCTTGTCATGAGGTACCCGGGGCCCATGGCACCCACAGTAGCCCCCGAGACCTTCATAGTTAAGTCACAGCTGATGCCGAGTGCTTATCCTCCACGGTGAAGTCTTCCCGAGTGCATTGCTCCCGAGTACTCTTTGTCTGAGTGCTGCTTCTCCCGAGTCCTGCTTCATGTCAGCTGGCAGCGAGGCTATGAAGAGCTCCATGTAGATGTAGGAATAGTGTGCGCCGAATAGGCGCACCTATTAGGTGTAGCCCCCGACTTTGTGCTTAATTGTGAAGACAATTAAACAAAAAGTCAAAGATCTTTAACCTTGTAGTCTTTCCCGAGTAGGGAATTACTCGTATGTAGAACTCTTCGACTTCATGTCAGTCGGAATGTGTGTTTATAGTCTTGCCGAGTAAGATACTACTCGTATATGGGACCCTTCAGCGTCATGTCAGCTGGAAAGAAGAGGTTTATAGTCTTTTCCGAGTGGCGTCCCACCCAGAAGTTAGACTCCTCCGCATCATGTCAGCGGGAATGAGAAATTTATAGTCTCTCCCGAGTAGTGCACTACTCGAAAGTTAGACTCTTCCGCATCATGTCAGCGGGTAAAATGTTGCTCATGGCAACCGATGGCCACGCATGTAGGCCGAGTACCACTTTATGAAAATAATTCCACGGCGTGGTCAGGTGTACCCGAGAAAGATACCTCATCGGCTCCTGTTGGTAGCACCAGCGCTATAATTTCAACTCAGCCTGCGGGCGGCCCACATGGAGCATGCTACTGTAGGAACTCATATCTTGGTGGCTGCTACCAAATAGGCCGGCTTGAGCTGACCTATCCGGCATAGCTCTATAGAAGTATCATCCATCGCATGTCAGGATGAGTTTTTTGGTGTCGGTAACCGCAATCAGCCAGAGAAATCCTTATTCGCAAGCCTTTCCAACTTATGTTCTGGATGCAGCCTGGTTGCCACAGGTGCCCGAGCAGGTATGTTGCAGGATCTGCTTGCCCTCCTCAGGTGTGACGCAGTGCATAAGAACTCCGGATGCGCTTTGATGATGTAAGTCTTCTCTGACTTCAGGAGAGCCGAGCAGGGTACCCGAACCTTGCATTAGCATAGGATTCGGCTAGCGACCCTCATGGGGCATACCCTACCCAACAGAGTTATAGCCAAGCGAGGTACCCGAACCTTGCATTAGCATAGGATTCGGCTAGCGACCCTCATGGGGCGTACCCAACCTGACAGAGTTGTGACCAAATAAGGTACCCGAACCTAGCATTAGCATAGGATTCGGCTGGCGACCCTCATGGGGCATACCTCACCCAGCAGAGTGATATACGACCCCTGACTAGTGCCGGAAGTCGGTTGTTAGCTCACATGGAGCGTAGCCGGGGAAGACGACGTCCCGACTGGCGCAAGTACTCGGTAAGTAGCCCTCATGGAGCATCCCGAGTAAATTTTGGCAGACTTGTCCAGCCCCCGAGCGTAGGAGATAGGCTCGCAGCCCTGAGTTCCTGTCACGCGTATCCGGAGCTGGGCCTGCAATATAATGATATCGGATGAGTAGCATCTGATGATGAAAACAATCATCCGAATAAAATGTATTTTACAATATATGTAAATTCATGTTCTTCCTCTTATTGATATTAATTTCCCCGAGTAGTTGACCCCTTACGTTTAAGCACTCTGCCCGACTAGTCATATCCCCCTAGCATCGGGAGTTGGCTCATGGCTCTTTCCCAGACACGCGTTTTGGGTGACTTGAGTTCGTCTTTCATGGAGCAAAGTTTCACGGATCAGGATTTATGCTACTTGAGTACTTTTGCAATCATTTAAGAGCAAAAACAGAGAAGAGTGCAGCTTGTGCACCTATTAGGTGTAAGCGGCATTGGCAAGGCCGAGTGAAGAAATATTTATCAGGAAGCGACTTAGTTGTTCAGTATTTCGGAGTGGGGATGCCATCCTTGCATTTGAGCTTGTGAGCCCCCGAGCATGTCACTTGTTGTTCTGATAATCTTCAGTTGTTGAAAGTCAAAGACGATTGTGACCGACTGCCACAATGAAGCCGTCTGACTTGCGTTTGCGATTCTCGGCTTTAGTCGGGACCGCGTCGTTGGTGCCCTCCCGCTTCTTCTGTCAGGATGCCTTTTTATCTTCAAGGGCCTCAGCAACAGCGTGGGCTGAGTCGGCGTATTTGTTCGCCATGTCGAATAGAGCCTTGACAGAGTTGGGAGGCTTCCGAGTGAATTTGTCGATGAACGAGGTGTCTTTGACTCCTTTTCGAAAGGCGGTGATGACGACCTCGTCCTTGATGTTTGGGATTGAATTTTTCTTCTCAGAGAACCTCTTGATGAAGTCACGAAGCGACTCGTTCTTCCTTTGATGCAACTGATATAAGTCGTACTCGGAAGATGGCCTCTCGTATGTTCCCTGGAAGTTGGTGATGAAGCGTTCCCGGAGTTCTCCCCAGGAGTCGATTGAGTGCTTGGGAAGTCCTGTTAGCCATGTCCTCGCTGAGTCGGCTAAAGCGACTGGGAGGTAGTTAGCCATGACTTTGTGATTTCCTCCAGCTGCTCGAATTGCCGAAGTGTAGACCGTGAGCCAGGACTCGGGATTGGTCTTGTTGTCGTATTTGTTGATGCCTGTAGGCTTGAAACCCGACGGCTAGTCGACCTGTTGTAGCTCCTGGGTGAAGGCCGGTATGCCTTCGTCTTCATGAGGACTCCGACCCCGACTACGGCGGCGAAACCGCTCGTGGTGGAGGCCGAAATGCTCGTTCTCGTCTTCCAGTTGGCGTTGCTCATCTTCTTCTCGTTCGTGGCGCCGACATTGGTGTCCTGCCGAAGATCACGCCATAGTTGGCCTCGGAGATCCCGGTTGTCCCGACGGTCACTTCGACGTTGCCGGTTGTTGTTTGGATTGCCGAGTGACGTTTGGCGTGACTCCGTGTGCAGCCGACTAGAGCCAGCCGCTTGGCGTCGCTTTGAGGTAGACGAGACTGCCATTGGGGATGCCGACCGGTTGGTCGGTATGAGGGTATCGCCCGACTGTTGGTGCTGCTGACATGCAGCAGCGGTAAGCATGGCTTTTATCCTTGCGATCGTCGGGGTGGCCTGATGATCAGGCCCAAGCTGGACTGTGTCCAGTAGGGTTGCAGCGGCCACGATGTTCTGTTGGGGAGTAACGGAGACATCGTGGTCGCCGACTAGGGTTTGGAGGATTTGCTGCTGAGCGGTTCGCCCAGCCCTGCGTAGATCGTCGTTGCGGGCGTGCGGGCGTCTTGCTTCTTCCTCCTGTTGTTCTTGCAGTCGACAGGCCTCCTCCTCTTGCTGCTTGCATAGTCGGCGTGATTCCTGAGTAGGAGTAGAGCCTTTGGATGCCATGAAGATTTCTCGTGGCGGGGAGAAGCTTGCCAAACTGCTGTCTGACTTAGAGTCGAAATCCGACTGAGAGTCGTAGTCGGAATAGTTGATGGGGGTGATTATAACTCTAACCTCCCTAGATCCGATCTCGAACGGCCCGGGGCCGTATCTGAGTCGAACTCCAGAGGATCGGGTTTGCCGCGTCAGATGTAGATTGTAGATATCCGCGGCGTCGCCGAGTCCGAACGGGAAATTGACGATCTCTTCCTTTTTTGGCCCGATCTCGACCGGCTCAAAACCGAGTCCAAGTCGAACACCGAAAGAAACAGTTGTCCTTGGACTCGGGCGTATTGGAGATCGCCGCAGCATGTCGTGAAAGATTGCTACAGCATCGTGTAGGCCGACTGGCGTGGAGTCGGCTAGTTCCTCGGCCAGTTGGATCGGGTCCGTGTCGGCCAAGGTGAGATTGCCGATCTGGTCGGCGATGAAATCGAGGCTTCCGAATGCAATTGTATCTCTGGGGGAGAGTTTGCCACCGTCGACTTCGGTTGCTGGATCCATCGAGCTTGTAGATGTAGATCGCGCCGAATCCCCTACCTGGCGCGCCAACTGTCGATGTTTTACACCGGCAATAAATATATGGGGCTACTCGGCGGATGGAAACTCGGTGGATTGCAAAGGAACACAGGGAGATTTTATACTGGTTCAGGCCCTCGATGTGAGGTAATACCCTACGTCCAGTTTATATGTATTCCTTTGAGGAATTATGGTGGCGATTCTGATGAACCGTATGGCCGTTTGAGCTTATGTGTGCTCTTCTGCCCTCATGGGGCGCCCTGCCTCCCCTTATATACTGGGGGACAGGGTTACAAGGTAGGAGTCCCCATCGGATTACGACTAGGAGATCTCCCCTTAGAGATATAACGCATCCGACTAGGACTGTATATTCCTTTCTATACAAGGCGAAGTCTGCTGAATCTAGCTATATCTCTAATTACAAGGCTAGGCCCATCCTCTATCCGAGTGGCCCAAATGCTTGTCATGAGGTACCCGGGGCCCATGGCACCCACACGGACAGAGGATGGGCCCAACCTTTTAATTAGGGATACAAAAGGAGTCGGCATACATAACCCTGTTGTCGATGCTCTGCACCGGCAATAAAACTATAGGGCTACTCGGCGAAGGTGAATTCGGTGGATTGCAGAGGAACACAGAGAAGATTTATACTGGTTCAGGCCCTCGATGTAAGCTAATACCCTACGTCCAGTTGAGGTGTTATTCCTCTGAGGTGGTTGGTGATCAATGATCTTCCGTGCCCTCATGGGGCGCTCTGCCTCCCTTTATATACTAGGGGACAGGGGTACATGATAAGGATCCCAGCCGGATACGGCCAAGGGATTTCCTTCTTAGAAATAGAAACCTATCCGACTAAGACTGTTATTCCTTATCATACAAGGTAAAGTCTACCGGGTGCTATCTTATCTCTAATTACATGATTCGGCCCATCCTCTATCCGAGTGGCCCATATGCTGGCAAAAACGATCCTGACCGAGTAAGCAACAAGTCGGCGAACAAGGGGGAAGTGACCAAGACCCTGTTCGGCTATTTCTCCGAAGGGGTGGTCGCGACCGAAGACGATAACCGCCGGGTCGCGGCCTATAGCTTCATTCGGCCCCGGACCAAGGTAACCTTTAATCTTCTTCTGTGATGAATGCCTGTGGAACTGTGATTGTTCAGCATTGCGTGATGTATTTTGTTGACTCACTTATAGTGGAATGAAGAGTTTGACGAAGACTCCCGCCCGTTGTCGGCCGTCGCATCGAAGAAGAGGCCGAGGAGCCCCTCCGCTACCCAACCCGACTCCAAGAGAGCAGGGAAGAAGCCCATTTTGTATCGGGGCGAGGGGGCCATGACGCCGCGCGCCATGGTGGGAAGCCTGAAGATAAAGGACACAGTCGCCGCAGCGCCCAGGCGATCAAGTCCCAGGTTGAGACCTGGGGGTTTGAGCCCAACATTGCCGAGCCCGGCAACGGCGCCGCCGAGGGGCCGGCCAAAGCAGACGCCGCCGAGGGCCGGCAAGCAGACACCGCCGAGGACGGAGGCGCCCAAGCCAAACATACCGGAATCGGGGCCGACTCGGGCTGATACGCCGCCGCCGACTGTGACGCCAACCGAGCCGGCAACCGGAGCTAGCGCCCCGCCAGGACCCGGGTCGCCCGGCAGGAAACTGAAGTTCTCCAAGAGGTGTGCTGCTCCGGACCTTCTGAAATTCTTGCATGTTGCTGCAGTGTTCTGATGTCTTGTTTCATCGCGCAGGAAGCAGGCCGATATCGATCTCAAGGAGACCAATCCGGCCGCTCCCCTTGAAGAGCCTGCTCTAGCCGAGCCGGTGGCTGCGAACACACCCGCTGAGCCGGTGGCCAGCCCGGTCACGGAGACCGAGGTCGTCCCGACTGCAGGGTCGCCGTCGCCACCCAACCAAGTGGCAGTTGCTGAAGTTGAGGCCCTAGCCCCTGAAGCGTCGCCCGTTGTGGAGGCCGCCGTCGGAGCCCCTGAGCCGGTCCTCAAGGCCGTGGGGGACAGCGGCGTGGAGGCCAGGACCCCATCACCGTTGTGGTCGTCGTTGTCATCGTCGCCGCCGCCAGAGATCCCAAACCTACCTCGGATCGAAGCTCCTCCGCGTGTGATGCCCTGGACATTCGCATGGACGGCGCCTGACGGGACTGTGAAGAGCTTCAGGCTTGATGAAGTTGTCGCGAGAAGGGAACGCGAAAGCTTGCTTCGCACTGCTATCAGCGGGTCCTAGGGTGTCGGGGTATGATTGTTGTGGTAGAGTCTTGGCAATCTTCTCGTTTTGACGTCTGACTCCATCCTTGATTTGTCTCTTATCCTGAGCAGAAGCTTGTCGACCGTAATGAGGCAATGACGGAGATCCTGGTCGAAATGGCTCCCCACCTCACGGAGTTGGAGCAGCTCCGGGCATTGAAGGCCGAGATGGAGGAGCGTCATGCGGGGAGGGAAGCCTGGCTGAAGAGTGGCGCCGACCAGCTCAAGGAGGAGACTTGGGCCCTAGCCGGAAAGATCAGAGGTAAACCCCCCGAATGCGTCTTCCCGACTGAACCGTTGACGTATTCATCCAGCTGCATTATTCCCGACCGCCCAGTTATGTCACGACCGCACGGTTGAGCTCTTGGCTAATCTGTCGTGCAGCCCTCGAAGTAGAGTTGAAGACCCGAACAAAGAGGGAATCGCAGCTGAAGGAGGCCGAAGAAGCCAGGGCCGAGCTCGAGAAGATCAAGGCTGACCTGACAAAGGCCAACACCGAGCTTGACCGGGAGAAGGCCGAGTTGAAAGAGGCCGTCGTCAACCTCAGTAAGGAAAAAGCCGAACTGGAGAAGACCGTGGCTGGGTGGGAGGCCGACTATGAAAGTAAGTCCTCAACCTGACCGTGATCTTAGCCAATCCATTAGTCGTTCCGTCTGTAGCCGAGTCTGACAAGTTTACTTGCTGGCAGACCTGGGTAGACATGAGAGCCAATGTCCCGGCCCAGTATCGGTTTTACACAGAGGAGATAAGAGTGATCAGGGAGTCACGGGGGGCCCTTGTCAGGTCCGTGAAAGGGCACCTTGACCTCATAGATCCCAGCCCTGTGGGAACCAGTTGCAGCAGGATCCCCCAGATAGAGGTGCGTCTTGAGGATGCACCGAGTGCCTTGAAAAAGTACTCGGATGAGCATGTTGTTGCTGGCGTGGCCCAGACCCTGGTGATGACCAAGTCCATCTACCCAAGGGCAGATATTGAGGCCATCGGGGAGGGGTTTGCCGAGGAGACGACGCCCGAGGAGGCGCTGGAGCTGATTGCCCGGGCGAAGCCGACTGTTGAAATAATTACCCGAGACCTGGGTCTATAAGGGCAACATGTTATGTAGTCGGTATGTATAAACTTTTGTGGAAAAACATGTGTAAATATGTGTGCAATGCTGCCAAGCTTGCTACTTAGTCGTCACTAGCTTGACTTGGCCGTGTAGTCTGCACCGAGTTAGTCTGTCAGAACTTAATAAAAACGTTCAATGTAAGAAGCTGTACTCGGGCAAACATGACGGTCATAGTAAGGCTTCGTAACTGAAGAAGTTGTACTCGGGCAAACATGACGGTCATAGTAAGGCTTTGTAACTGAAGTAGGATAAGCTCGTATGTTATTGACAGAACACATATATACATGCAGCCCCCGACTCACTACTCGGTTGATACAAGCGACGTAGTGAGTCAGAGAAACTATACACATGAAAAATATAAAACTCAGGTATAGAAAGGACGTAGCTGTTCTATGTTCCATGAGTTGCTGATGAGGACGCCGTCTTCAGTCTTCAGTCGGTAGGCGCCTGGCCGCGTGACATCGGCTATAATGAACGGCCCTTCCCAGATGGGGGATAATTTGTGCCTGTCCTTGGTGGTTTGTATCTTCCTTAGAACGAGATCCCCGACCAAAAAGGCGCGGCCTTGGACATTGCGATTGTGGTAGCGACACAGGCCTTGAAGTTACCTTGCCGACTGGATTGTTGCGGCGTCTCTTGCTTCTTCCAGCTAATCTAATTCGATCAGTCGGGTGTTGTTGGAGTCGTCTTCGGAGTAAGCCTGGACTCACGGGGAGTCGAACTGTATCTCTGTCGGTAGCATGGCCTTGGTACCGTAGACCAGGAAGAAAGGGGATTGCCCTGTTGCCCGACTAACCGTGGTTCTGAGAGACCAGAGAACGGATGGGAGTTCTTGTACCCACCGGCCCGCGTATGGTTGCAGCCGGTCGAATATCCTGGCCTTGATGCCTTGTAAGACCATTCCGTTGGCTCGTTCGACCTGTCCGTTGCTTCGTGGGTGTGCCACAGATGCGTAGCAGATCTTGATGCCGAAGTCGTCGCAGAAGTTTTGGAATACGCCAGCCGCGAACTGAGTGCCGTTGTCGGTTATGATGCGGTTAGGGACCCCGAACCGGTATAGTATACTTGTGATGAAGTCCTTTGCTCGTGCCGCTGTGATTGTTGCAACGGGTTTAGCCTCAATCCACTTGGTGAATTTGTCCACTGCGACGAATAGATGCATCAACCCTCCTGGCGCTTTCTTGAATGGCCCGACCATGTCGAGCCCCCATACTGCGAATGGCCAGGAGATAGGGATAGTTTGGAGTTCCTGGGCTAGGAGATTTGTTTGCCTTGCGAAGAACTGGCAACCTTCGCACTTGCGAACGATGTCTTTGGCGTCTGTGACTGCTATGGGCCAGAAGAATCCCTGCCGGTAGGCCTTTCCGACTAACATCCTAGATACAGCATGGTTGCCACATATGCCCGAGTGGATTGAATGCAGGATCTGCTTGCCTTCCTCGGTGGTGACGCAACACATGAGGACGCCGGATGCGCTCCTTCGGTATAGGTCTTCTCCGACTAGCAGGAAGCTTTTGCTCCGACGCTTGACCTGCTCGGCTTGACTGCGATCTTCTGGGAGTTCATCATCCAGGAGGAATTTGACAACAGGACTCCTCCAGTCTTGACATATGTGTAGCGCTTCGTTGGTAGCCGGGGTAGGTTCGCCTCCCGACTCCCCTTGTGCCGATTTCTTCTTGACTGACGGCTCCATAAGTTGCTCGACAAAGATTCCAGTCGGAACTGCTTCTCGCTTGGATCCCATGTTTGCCAGCTCATCTGCCGCGTCGTTGTATTGGCGGAGGACGTGTGTGATTTCCAGCCCGTCGAACTTATTTTCCAGCTTGCGGACCTCCTGACAGTATGCCGCCATTGTATCGTCGAGACAGGTTCAGTCTTTCATGACTTGGTTTACCACGAGTTGGGAATCTCCGCGCACAACCAATCGACGTATGCCGAGTGATATGGCGATGCGGAGTCCGTGAACAAGTGCCTCGTACTCGGCGACGTTGTGGGAAGCCGGGAAGTGGATTTGTAGAACGTACTTCAATTTTTCGCCAGTGGGGGATGTCAATATGACTCCAGCCCCGGCGCCGCCGATCCGCAGGGAACCGTCGAAGTACATTGTCTAGTACTCTAGCTTTGCTGTTGGTATTGGGAGTTGAACTTCTGTCCACTCGGCCAAGAAGTCGGCTAGAGCTTGAGATTTGATAGCTGTCCGTGGCTAGAAGGTGATGTCGAACGCCATCAGCTCGAGTGCCCATTTAGCGATCCGGCCAGTGGCCTCGCGATTATGAAGGACATCCCCGAGTGGAAACGCTGTGACCACCGTGACTTGATGTGCTTGAAAGTAGTGCACCAGCTTTCGGACTGTGATGAGTAGGCCGTATAGCAGCTTCTGGACCTGCGGGTATCTTGTTTTCGAGTCGGCAAGGACCTCGCTGACAAAGTAGACTGGCCATTGTATTTTCTGAATATGACCCTGTTCGGATCGCTCGACCACCAATACCGTGCTGACTACCTGAGTGGTTGCCGCCAGATATAGCATTAGCGGTTCTTGGGGCATGGGTGACGCCAGCACGGGAGGTGATGTAAGGAATTGTTTGAAGTCTTCGAAGGCTTGCTGGGCTTCCGGAGTCCATTGGAAATTGTCTGCCTTTTTGAGCAGCTTGAAGAAGGGCATGCCCCGTTCGCCCAGTCGGGAGATAAACCGGCTGAGTGACGCCATGCAGCCTGTCAACTTCTGGACGTCTTTGAGGTTGGTCGGGGGCGCCATGTTCCTGATGGCGTTGACTTTCTCCGGGTTAGCCTCGATGCCGCGATGCGAGACGATGAAGCCGAGTAACTTTCCAGACGGCACTCCGAAGGTGCACTTTTCCGGGTTCAACTTCATCTTGAATCTTCGGAGGTTTTGGAAGGTTTCTTCCAAGTCGGCAATGAGATCTTCTCTGGACTTGGTCTTGATCACCACGTCGTCGATGTAGGCTTCCACGTTGCGCCCAATCTGGTTTTGCAAACAACGCTGAATAGCCCGTTGGTAAGTTGCGCCCGCGTTTTTCAGACCGAACGGCATTGTGATATAGCAATACGCTCCAAACGGCGTGATGAAAGATGTTTTTAAACAGTCTTGTTCCCTCAGGCTAATTTGATGATATCCCGAGTAGCAGTCGAGAAAGCTGAGTAGGTCGCACCCCGCCGTGGAGTCAACCACCTGATCTATCCTGGGAAGACCAAATGGGTCCTTGGGGCACGCTTTGTTGAGGTCGGTGTAGTCGACGCACATGCGCCATTTACCGTTTTTCTTCCGGACCAGAACTGGGTTTGCCAGCCAGTCCGGGTGGTAGACTTCCTTAATGAACCCGGCTGCGAGGAGCTTGGTGATTTCCTCCCGGATAGCATCATTGCGGTCTTGAGCGAAACGCCGCAGCCGTTGCTTGACTGGCTTGGCGTCTGGCTTTACGTATAGGGCGTGCTCGATCACCTCCCTTGGTACGCCCGGCATGTTGGACGATTTCCACGCGAAGATATCTTTATTGGCCTGGAGGAAGGTGACGAGCACGTCTTCCTATTTGGGGTCGAGTCTGGTCCCGACTAAGGCAGTCTTGGAGGGGTCGGAAGGGTCTAGGGGGATCTTCTTCGTGTCAGAGTCCGCTGAAATTCCCGACTTCGCTGCTTTTTTCGCCGGAACTGGATCTTGATCGACTTCGGGTGTAGCGGCTTGCCGGATGCTGTCGCGCCCGACTGCCGCTTCTTGTGTTTGAGCCAGTTCGCAACTCTCCTTGTCACAGGTGAAGGCTTGCTTAGCGTCGCTGCGGAGGGAGAGGACTCCTGCTGGCCCGGGCATCTTCAGCACCATGTACGTATAGTGCGGTATCGCCATGAATTTGGCGAGGGCCGGTCGTCCGAGTATCGCGTGATACGCGGTCTCGAAGTCGGCGACCTCGAAGCAGATGTTTTCTGTACGGAAGTTGTCCCGCGTGCCGAAGGTTACCGGCAAGGTTATCTGCCCGAGTGGGGTTGATGACAAGCCGAGAATTATCCCATGGAAGGGCGCAGTGTTCGGCCGTAGTTCTGAACGAGGAATTCTCATCTCGTCCAAAGTCTTGGCGAACAGGATGTTGAGCGCACTGCCTCCGTCGATGAGGGTTTTCTTCAGCCTGATATTTCTGACGACCGGGTCCAGGACGAGTGGATATCGTCCCGGGTGGGAAATCCGATCTGGGTGATCTGCGCGATTGAAGGTGATGGCCGTTTCTGACCAGCGCAGGTATTGGGGGGTGTCGGCTGTGGAGACCGTGTTGATGTCGCGTATTGAGAGCTTCTGCTTGCGTTTGGATTCGTACACAAGTGGTCCCCCGAAGATGTGGTTGAGTTCGGCTTGGGGATCCTGGAAATCATCAGCCGGGCCCGAGCCTGGCTTGTCTTTGTCCTTGTCGGTGCCAGACGATGAAGCTTGTTCGGAGGCAAACTTCTTGAGCATGTGGCAGTCCTTGGCCGCGTGCCGGCCTTTGGGGTGAAATGGGCAAGGCCCGCTCATGACTTTCTGATAGTCGTTGTTCCGCTGGGGCCGCAACCGACTGCGCTCCCTGTTGGCCACCTCGTTGTCCGACTTCCGCTTGCGGCTGCCAGACTTATTCTAAGACGGCTCGTTGTCGGCTTTCGCCTTGTTGTCTTTTTGTCGGGGCTCCTTCCTCTCGTCGAGGGCCTCGGCGACGGCTTCAGCCGAGTCGGCGTATTTGTTGGCCATGTCGAAAAGAGCCTGGACAGTGGATGGTGGCTTCCGAGTGAACTTCGTGATGAGCGGGGCGTCTTTTACTCCCTTGCGGAAGGCGGCGATGACGACCTCGTCTTTGATACTTGGAATTTGATTGCGCTTCTCGGAAAACCTTTTGATGAATTCACGCAGAGACTCGTTCTTCTTTTGATGCAGCTGGTAAAGGTCGTGCTCGGAAGCAGGTCTCTCGTAGGTCCCCTGGAAGTTAGCGATGAACCGCTCCCTGAGTTGTCCCCAGGAACCGATCGACCGCCTTGGGAGGCCTGTCAGCCATGTCCTCGCCGAGTCGGCTAATGCGACTGGGAGGTAGTTAGCCATGGCTCTGCTGTAGCCCCCAGCAGCTTGTACTGCTAGGACGTAAACGGTGAGCCAGGACTCTGGGTTGGTCTTGCCGTCGTACTTTTCGATTCCGGTAGGCTTAAAGCCGACTGGCCAGCGGACGTCCTATAACTCGCGAGTAAAGGCTGGAATGCCTTCGTCATCGTGAGGACTTGGGCTTCGGTTTTGGCGGTGTAGCCGTTCGTAGTGGAGACCGAAGCGCTCGTGTTCATCCTCCAGTCGGCGGCGTTCATCCTCTTCGCGCTCTTCGCGCCGGGCGTTTATGGTGTGGCGAAGGTCGTGTTGTATTCGTACTCGGAGGTCTTGATTGGGTCGGCGGTCGTACTGGCGACGCCGCCGGTTGTCGTAGTTGGTATTGCCAAGCGTTGTTTGGTGGGACTCTTCGCGCTGCCGAGTGGAGCCGGCCGCCCAACGTCGCGCTGATGCAGATGACTCCGCCGCTGGAGAGCCCGTCCGATGGGTCGGTATGTGAGTGTTGCCTGACTGTTCTTGCTGCTGGCAGGCGGCAGCTGTAAATATCGCTTTAATCTTGGCGATAGTTAGTGTGGCCTGATGATCCGGCCCAAGCTGGAGCGTGTCCAGCAGAGTTGCGGCGGCCACAACGTTCTATTGTGGCGTGACGAAGACGTCGTGGTCGCCGACTTTGGTTTGGAGGATCTGCTGCTGGACAGCTCGCCCAGCCTGTCGTAGCCCGTCATTGCGAGCTTGGCGGTTGGCCTCCTCTTGTTGTTGTAGTCGGCGCGCCTCCTCTTGCTGCTCCTCTTGCAGTCGGCGCACCTCGGAAGGTGGCGTTGAAGCCATGAAGATCTCGCGGGGGAGGAGGAACCTTGCCAAGGTGGAGTCCGAGTTGGTGCTCGAACCGCTATCCGACTTGGTGTCGGACTCCGAGTAGTTTATCGGAGTTAGGACGACTCCGACCTCTCTAGATCCAATCTGAAACAGTTCATGACCGTGTCCAAACTGAATCGCTGGAGGTCGGGTCTGGTGCACGGGTTGTAGATGCATAGCGTCGCCAAATCCGTACGGGAGATTGACGATCTCTCCCCCTCTTGGCCTAACCCGCGCTGGGTCAAGGCCTAGCGCGAGTCGGACGCCGAAGGAGAGAGTTGTCCCGATGTCTGGCGATGTGAGGGACTGTCGTAGTAGATCGTCGAAGGAGATGGCGATGTCCCTGGGGCCGACTGGCGCAACGCCAGCTGGCTCCTCGGCTGGCGAGATCGGATTTGCTTCAGCCAAGGAAAGATTGCCGAGTTGATCGGCGACGAAATCAAGACTCCCGAAGGTGATGGTGTCTCCATTGGAGAACTTGTAGCCCTTGACTCCGTTGATGGGATCCATCGAATCTATTGATGAAGGATTCGCCGGTCCCCTACCTGGCGCGCCAACTGTCGATGCTTTGCACCGGCAATAATATTATGGGGCTACTCGACGACTTGGAATTCGGTGGATTGCAGAGGAACACAGGAGAATTATACTGGTTCAGGCCCTCGATGTGAGGTAATACCCTACGTCCAGTTGAGGTGTTATTCCTCTGAGGTGGTCTTATGATCAATGATCTTGCGTGCCCTCATGGGGCGCCCTGTCTCCCTTTATATACTAGGGGATAGGGGTACATGACAAGGATCCCAGTCAGATACGACCAAGTGATTTCCTTCTTAGAGATAGAAACCTATCCGACTAAGACTATGTTTCCTTATTATACAAGGCAAGGCTTGCCAGGTGCTGTCTTATCTCTAATTACATGGTCTGGCCCATCCTCTATCCGAGTGGCCCATGTACTAGTAATGAGGTACCCGGGGCCCATGGCCTCCACAATTTGGCGAGTGCCGGTCGTCCGAGTATCGCGTGGTACGCGGTCTCGAAGTCGGCCACCTCGAAACAAACGTTTTCTATGCAGAAATTATCCCGCGTGCCGAAGGTTACCGGCAAGATTATCTGCCCGAGTGGAGTTGATGACAGGCCGGGAATTATCCCGTGGAAGGACGCAGTACTCGGCCGTAGTTCTGAACGAGGAATCTTCATCTCGTCCAAAGTCTTGGCGAATAGAATGTTGAGCACGCTGCCTCCGTCGATGAGGGTTTTCTTCAGCCTGATGTGTCTGACGACTAGGTCCAAGACGAGTGGATAACATCCCGGGTGAGAAACCCGATCTGGGTGATCTGCGCGATTGAAGGTAATGGCCATCTCTAACCAGCGCAGGTACTGGGGGGTGTCCGTCGTAGAGACCGTGTTCATGTCGCGCGCTGTTAGCTTTTGTTTGCGCTTGGACTCGTATGCGGACGGCCCTCTGAAGATGTGATTGAGCTCGGCCTGAGGATCTTGGAAATCGTCGGCCGGACCCTGATCTGGCTTGTCTTTGTCCTTGTCGGCGCCAGATGATGAAGCCTGCTCGGAGGCAAACTTCTTGAGCATGTAGCAGTCTTTGGCTGCGTGCTTGCCCTTGGGGTGGAAGGAGCATGGCCCGCTCATGACTTTCTGGTAGTCGTTATTCCGCTGGGGCCGCGACCGAGTGCGCTCCATGTTGGCCACCTCGTTGTCCGACTTCTGTTTGCGGCTGCCAGACTTGTTTTGAGATGGCTCATTGTCGGTTTTCACCTTTTCGTCCTTCTGTCGGGACTCCTTCTTCTCGTTGAGGGCCTCTGCGACCGCTTTAGCCGAGTCGGCATATTTATTGGCCATGTCGAACAGAGCCCGGACAGACGGCGGTGGTTTCCAAGTGAACTTCGCGATGAATGGGGCGTCCTTTACTCCCTTGCTGAAGGCGGCGATGACAGCCTCGTCGCGGATCATTGGGATCTTGTTACGCTTCTCGGAAAACCTCTTGATGAAGTCTCACAGAGACTCCTTCTTCTTCTAGTGCAGCTGATAAAGATCGTGCTCTGAAGACGGTCTCTCGTAGGTCCCCTGAAAATTCGCGATGAACCGCTCCCAGAGTTCTCCCCAGGAACCAATCGACCGCTTCGGGAGGCATGTCAGCCATGTCCTCGTCGAGTCGGCTAGCACGACCGGGAGGTAGTTAGCCATGGCTTTGTTGTCGCCCCCAGCGGCTCAAACTGCTAGGGTATATACGGTGATCCAGGACTCAGGATTTGTCTTGCCATCATACTTTTCGATCCACGTGGGCTTAAAGCCAGTCGGCTAGTGGACGTCCTGCAGCTCCCGAGTGAAAGCTAGGATCCCTTCGTCTTCGTGGGGGCTCGGGCTTCGACCACGGCGGTTAAACCACTTGTGATGGAGGCCAAAGCGCTCGTTTTCGTCTTCCAGTCGGCGGCCCTCATCCACTTGTCGCTCGCGGCGCCGGGCGCTGATAGTATGGCGAAGGTCATGCTGTATGCGCTCTCGAAGGTCTTGATTAGGTCGGCGATCATACTGATGATGGCGCCGGTTGTTGTTATTAGTATTGCCGAGTGTAGTTTGCCTAGACTCCTCGCGTGGCCGACTTGAGCCGGCCGCCTGACGCCGAGCTGATGAGGACGAGCCCGCTGCTGGAGATCTCGACCGATTAGTCAGTACTAGGGTGTCGCCCGACTACTGTTGTTGTTGTTGGCAGGCAGCAGCCGTGATCATCGCCTTGATCTTGGCGATAGTTGGGGTGGCCTGGTGGTCAGGCCCGAGCTGGAGCGTGTCCAGCAAAGTTGCGGCGGCCACAACGTTCTGTTGCGGCGTGACGAAGACGTCGTGATCGCTGACTTTAGTTTGGAGGATCTGCTGCTAGGCTGCTCGCCCAGCTCTGCGCAGCCCGTCGTTGCGAGCCTCACGATTAGCTTCCTCCTGTTGTTGTAGTCGGCACGCCTCCTCCTACTGCTCCTCTTGTAGTTGGTGCACCTCGGAGGGTGGTGTTGAAGCCATGAAGATCTTGCGGGAAGGAGAAAACTCGCCAGACTGGAGTCCGAACTGGTGTTCGAACCGTTATCCGACTTGGAGTCGGACTCCGAGTAGTTTATCGGAGTGAGAACGACCCCAACCTCTCTAGATCCAATCTGAAACGACGCTTGGCTGTGTCCAAATTGAATCATAGGAGATCGGGTTTGTTGTGCGGGGTGTAAATCCCAACGTCGCCGAGTCCGTGTGGGAGATTGACGATCTCCCCCCTTCTCGGCCCAACTCGGGCTGGCTCAAGGCCTAGCGCAAGTCGGACGCCGAAGGAGAGAGTTGTCCCTATGCTTGGCGATGTGAAGGACTGCTGTAGTAAGTCGTCGAAGGAGATCGCGGTGTCCTGCGGGCCGACTGGTGCTACGTGGGTTGGCTCCTCGGCCGGCTGGATTAGATCTGTTCCGGCCAAGGTAAGGTTGCCGATCTGGTCGGCGACGAAATCGAGGCTTCCGAAAGAAATCTTGTCTCCAGGGGAGAACTTGTTGCCGTCGACTCCGTTTGTTGGATCCATCGGATTTGCTGATGAAGAATTCGCCGGGGCCCCTACCTAGTGCACCAACTGTCGATGCTCTGCACCGGCAATAAAACTATAGGGCTACTCGGCGAAGGTGAATTTGGTGGATTGCAGAGGAACACAGAGAAGATTTATACTGGTTCAGGCCCTCGATGTGAGGTAATACCCTACGTCCAGTTAAGGTGTTATTCCTCTGAGGTGGTTGGTGATCAATGATCTTCCGTGCCCTCATGAGGCGCCCTGTCTCCCTTTATATACTAGGGGACATGAGTACATGATAAGGATCCCAGCTGGATACAGCCAAGGGATTTCCTTCTTAGAAATAGAAATCTATCCGACTAAGACTGTTATTCCTTATCGTACAAGGTAAAGTCTGTCAGGTGCTATCTTATCTCTAATTACATGATTCGGCCCATCCTCTATCCGAGTGGCCCATATGCTGGTAATGAGGTACCCGGGGCCCATGGCCTCCACACCTGTACGACAGGGAAAGGATATAGTCCTAGTCGGGCACATTGTATTCCTAGAAGGAAATTTCTTGGTCAGAGTCCGACTGGGATTCCTACTCTGTAACCCTGTCCCCCGGTATATAACGTGTGGAGGCCATGGGCCCCGAGTACCTCATGACAAGCATATGGGCTACTCGGATAGAGGATGGGCCTAGCCTTGTAATTAGAGATATGATAGGACTCAGCAAACTTAGCCTTGTACGACCGGAAAAATACAGTCCTAGTCGGGCATGTTATATCTCTAGAAGGAGATCCCTTGGTCATAGTCTGACTAGGACTCCTACTTTGTAACCCTGTCCCCCAGTATATAAGGGGAGGCAGGGCACCCCTTGAGGGAAAGTTCACAAGAATCGCCACCATACATCCTCAAAGGAAATACACCACAACTGGACGTAGGGTATTACCTCAAAGTGAGGGCCTGAACCAGTATAACTCCTTGTGTTCCTTTGCAGTCCACTGAGTTTTGATCCAACGAGTAGACCTATATTCATATTGCTGGTGTGAAACATCGACAATTGGCGTGCCAGATAGGGGCTTCGGTGAGATCAACCTCAACAAGCTCGATGGATTCGACAACTGGAGTCGACGGCAGCAAATTCTCCCCTGGAGACACGATCACATTCGGGAGCCTCGACTTCGTCGCCGACAAGTTCGGCAACCTCACCTTGGCTGACTCGGACTCGATTCGATCTGCCAAGGAACAAGCCGACTCCTCACCAGTTGGCCCACTCGGCACTGTAGCAACCCTCCTCGATTTGCTGTGGCAATCTTCCACTTGCCCAGGTCTCGGGACAACTCTCTCCTTCGGCGTTTGACACGGACTTGGCCTTGAGATGGCCAGGTTCAGGCTAGGAAGGGGAGAGATCGTCAATCTCCCATGTAGACTCGGCAACGCCGCAGACATCCACAGTCTACATCCCACGCGGCAAACCCAATCCCCTACGGTTCAATTCAGACACAGCCTAGAGCCGTTCGAGATAGGATCTAGGGAGGTCGGAGTCATAATTACACCGATCGACTACTTCGATTCCGACTCCAAGTTAGACAGAAGTTCGAACAGCAGTTCGAGCAGTAGTCTGGCAAGCCTTCTACTGCTCTGTGAAATCTTCATGGCATCCAAGGGCGAGACTCCCTCTCAAGAGGCGCGCTGACTACACGAGTAGCAAGAAGAGGAGGCCTGCCGACAACGACAACAACAGGAGGCTGAACGCGATGCTTGCAATGATGAGCTACGCAGGGCTGGGCAAACCACCCAGCAACAAATCCTCCATACTCGAGTTGGCGACCACGACGTCTTCATCACACCTCAACAAAATGTCGTGGCCACTGCAACTCTGCTGGATACACTCCAGTTTGGGCCTGATCACCAGGCCACCCCGACGATCGCGAGGATCAAAGCCATGATTACCGCTGCTGCATGTCAGCAGCACGAGCAGTCGGGCGACACCCTCATACCGACCCACTGGTCGGGTTCTCCAATAGCGGTCTCGTCCGCGTTAGCACGACGCCAGGCGACTGGCTCCAGTTAGCCACATGTAGAGTCATGCCTGATGTCTCTCGGCAACCCCAGCAACAACCATCGGCGGCGTCCCCAGAACAACCGCCGCGACAACCAAGATCTCTGAAGCCATTTGCAACGCGATCTCCACTAAGACATCAACGCTCGGTGCCATGAACACAAAGACGACGAGCGCCGCCAACTAGAGGACGAGAACGAGTACTTCGGCCTCCACCTTGAGTGATTCCACTGCCGTAATCGGAGCTGAAGCCCTCTTGCAGATGAAGGCATCCTAGCCTTCATCGAGGAGCTATAGCAAGTCAACTAGCCGTCGGGCTTCAAGCCTATAGGAATAGAAAAATACGACGGCAAGACCAATCCCGAGTCCTAGCTCACGGTCTACACTCTAGCAATCTGAGCAGCTGGAGGCGATCACAAGGCCATGGCTAACTGCCTCCCGGTCACCCTGGCCGACTTGGTGAGGACATGGCTGACAGGGCTCTCAAAGCGGTCAATCGGCTCCTAGGCAGAACTCTGGGAATGCTTCATCGCCAATTTCTAGGACACTTACGAGAGGCCATCTTCTGAGCATGATCTTTATCAGCTACACCAGAGGAAGAACGAGTCTCTTCGCGAGTTCATCAAAAGGTTCTCCGAGAAGAGCAACTTGATCCCAATGATCAAGGAAGAGGTCGTCATCGCCGCCTTCCGCAAGGTAGTCAAAGACGCTCATTGCCAAGTTCACTCGAAAACCGCCCGCCTCTGTCAGGGCTCTCTTCGACATGGCAAACAAGTATGCCAACTCAGCCGAAGCGGTCGCCCAAGGACTTGACGACAAGAAAGAGTGCCAACAGAAGAACCAAAAAGCCAACGATGAGCCAGCACAAAACAAATCCGACAGCCGGAAGCAGAAGTCGGCCAACGTGGAGCGTACTCGGTCATGGCCCCCAAAGAACAATGAATACTAAAAAGTGATGAATGGGCCCTGTCCCTTTCATCCCAAGGGCAGGCACGCGGCCAAGGACTATTTCATGCTCAAGAAGTTTGCTTCCAAGTAGGCTTCAACATCTGGCGCCGACAAGGACAAAGACAAGGCAGATTCGGGCCTAGCCGGTGATTATCAAGATCCCTAGGCTGAGCTCAACCATATCTTTGGAGGGCCGTTTGCGTATGAGTCCAAGAGGAAGCAGAAGCTAACAGCACGCGACGTCAATGCGGTCTCTACAGCAGATGCCCCCCAATATTTGCGTTGGTCAGACATGCCCATCACATTCGACCCCGCAGATCACCTCGATCGGGTTACACACCCAGGACGCCATCCACTTGTCCTGGATCTGGTCGTCAAGAGCATCAAGCTGAAGAAGGTTCTCATAGATGGAGGCAGCGTGCTCAACATTCTATTCGCCAAGACCCTGGATGAGATAAAGATTCCTCGTTCAGAGCTGCGGCCGAGTATAGCACCCTTCCACGAGGTAATCCCTGGCCTATCTTCAACACCTCTCGGGCAGATAACTTTGCCGGTCACCTTCGGCACGCGAGATAACTTCCGCACAGAAAACATCAGCTTCGAGGTCGCCAACTTCGAGACTGCGTACCACGCGATACTCAGACGGCTGGCGCTAGCCAAATTCATGGCGGTGCCACACTACACCTACATGATGCTCAAGATGCCTGGGCCAGCCGGAGTACTCTCCCTTCGCAGCGATGTCAAGCAAGCCTTCACCTACGACAAAGAGAGCTGCGAGTTGGCTCAATCCCAAGAAGCGGCAGTCGAACGCAACAGCATCTGGCAAGCCATTACAACCGAAGTAAAGGACAACCAAGTTCCAGTGAAAAAAGCAACAAAGTCGGGAATTTCAGTGGACTCTGACACAAAGAAGATCCCCCTAGACCCTTCCGACACCTCCAACACTGCTCTAGTAGGGACCGGACTCGACCCCAAATAGGAATACGCGCTCGTCACCTTCCTCTAGGCAAACAAGGATATCTTCACTTGGAAACCTTCCGACATGCCTGGGGTACCAAGGGAGGTGATCGAGCACGCCCTCAATGTCAAGATGGATGCCAAGCCAGTCAAGAAACGGCTACGGCGCTTTGCCCAGGACCGTAAAGATGCTATTCGGGAGGAGATAACCAAGCTCCTCGCAGCCGGGTTCATCGAAGGGGTCTACCACCTGGATTGGCTGGCAAACCCAGTCCTGGTCCGGAAGAAGAACGGTAAATGGTGCATGTACGTCAACTAAACTGACTTGAACAGGGCGTGCCCCAAAGATCCATTTGGTCTACCGAGAATAGATCAGGTGGTGGATTCAATTGCGGGGTGCGAACTTCTCAGCTTTCTCGACTGCTACTCGGGATATCATCAAATTAGCTTGAAGGAGGAGGACAGCCTGAAGACTTCTTTCATCACGCCGTTTGGAGCATACTACTACATCACCATGCCGTTCGGTTTGAAAAACGCTGGAGCAACGTATCAACGAGCAATTCAGCGGTGTCTACACACACATATCAGGCGCAACGTGGAGGCATATGATCAAGACAAAGTCCAAAGAAGACCTCATCGCCGACTTGGAGGAATCCTTCCAAAACCTTCAAAGATTCTAGATAAAGTTGAACCCGTAAAAGTGCGCCTCCGGTGTGCCATCCAGCAAGCTACTCGGCTTCATCGTATCTCATCACGGCATTGTCACACCCTAAAATTAGCCACACAAAAATAATACCTAAGAAAATGGTCCTAGAAAAATAAATTAAATGGCCAAATGATTTAATTAAAGGTGGAAAATGCAAAATAAAAAGTTACTGTGGCTGGGAATATTTTCTTTTATTCCTCTTGCTAAAATATATTAATAGGATTTTTATTTCAATTTTTAGAGCACTGGAACTATTTTTAATAAATCAAAAATGATTATCGGAATTAAATTTCACTGGAATACCCTTTTCTCTTTTCTTTTCTTTCCATTTTTCCATTTTCTTCTTTTTCCTCCCACTGGGCCGCTGGCCTAGCACTGCTCCCGGCCAGCCCATGCGCGCCGCGCCTCCCCCTCGGGCCCACCTGTCGGCCACCCATCCTACTCTTCCTCTCGCTGCGCTGTGGGGCCCGCCCGTCAGGCCGCCTCGCTGGCTCGCTTGCACGCCTCCCCGCTGATAGGCCGGGCCCGCCTGTCAGTTCCTTCCCCTACCTCCATCTGGATCGGGCGGAGGGGAAAATTTCCCCTCCGCCGTCCGATCGGCGCCGCGCCCCACCTCCCCGTGCGCCCGTTCTCCCCCACGTTCTCTGGCACCGTCGCTCCCTCACGCGCGAGAATCACGTGCACGACACCGCTGCCGCTGCCCTCAATCTAGTGAGCAATTGGGCCATTAAGGCCATGATCTCGCCCGCCCGAGCGCATAAAAACCTTCGCCGTCCTCTCCTCTTCCTTTCCCCCTCAAACCCCGATGCCTCCTGAGCTCCCTAGCACCCCGCGCCGCGTAATCCAGAGCCACCGCCGCACTCCGCCACCTCCGGCCGCCTGCCGCCACCACCAGACCGCGCGCTCACCACCGCCAGCTCCGTCACACTCTTGCAACACCGGGCCGTCGCATCCAGGAGTTGCCACTCCGCCGGAGACCCAAGCTCGCCGTTGTCCCCCTCGGTAAGCTGTTCCACCGGCCTGTGGCCCTGTTTTCCCGCCGATCTCTTCGGCCATTTCAGCTCTAAATCCTCCCTACACCTTCGCCAGGACCCCCTCAACCTCGACCGCTCCTCCGTTGCCAGAGAACCTCGCTGGAACACCATCTTCACCGTCATCCTGTACCTCTACCGCCGCAAATCTTCTCGGTTCGCCGCCGTTCACCACCTCCCGGCCATCACAACCCCTCGGTGAGCCCTCCCTTGTCTTCCTCACTTCATCCCGTGGCTCGCTGCCATCCTCCGGGGGCCGGATGGTCTCTGGCGGCGACCATCGGGCCGCTCACCCCACCACGGCGTGGCTGCGCCAGCGGGGACGAGCGCCATCTGTCAGGGGCCGTCCGATCTGCCTCGAGGCAAATCTGGACTGGCCGCGTGGCACCCCCGCGGGTGCCCAATTCCCCGCCATGTCGGCGCCACCTGGGCGCCGCGTCGGCTCCTCGGCCCGCCGTGGCTGCTACGTGGCAGCCAGGTGGCCGCCTCCCGTTGGGCTGCAGTGGACTCGGTCCACCATACGCCGCCCTCCTCTACGCTACTTGTGGGTGCCATGGGCCCCGGGTACCTCATGACAAGCATATGGGCCACTCGGATAGAGGATGGGCCTAGCCTTGTAATTAGAGATATAGCTAGATTCGGCAGACTTCGCCTTGTATAGAAAGGAATATACAGTCCTAGTCGGGTACGTTATATCTCTAAGGGGAGATCTCCTAGTCGTAATCCGATGGGGACTCCTACCTTGTAACCTTGTCCCCCAGTATATAAGGGGAGGCAGGGCGCCCCATGAGGGTAGAAGAGCTCATAGAAGCACACGGCCATACAGTTCATCAGAACTACCACCGTATATCCTCAAAGGAATACATACAAACTGGACGTAGGGTATTACCTCACATCGAGGGCCTGAACCAGTATAAAATTTCCTTGTGTTCCTTTGCAATCCACCGAGTTTCCATCCGCCGAGTAGCCCCATATATTTATTGCCGGTGTAAAACATCGACAGTTGGCGCGCCAGGTAGGGGCTTCGGCGCGATCTACATCTACAAGCTCGATGGATCCAGCAACCGAAGTCGACGGCGGCAAACTCCCCCCCGGAGATACAATCGCATTCAGAAGCCTTGACTTCGTCGCCGACCAGATCGGCAATCTCACCCCGGCCGACACGGACCCGATCCAACCGGCCGAGGAACCAGCTGACTCCGCGCCAGTCGGCCCACACGACGCTGCGGCAATCTTCGACGACATGCTGCGGCGATCTCCAATACGCCCGAGTCCAGGGACAACTCTTCTTTCCAGTGTTCGACTCGGACTCGGTTCTGAGCCGGCCGAGATCGGGCCGAGAAGGGAAGAGATCGTCAACTTCCCGTTCGGACTCAGCGACGCCGCGGATATCTACAATCTACATCCGACGCGGCAAACCCGATCCCCTGGAGTTCGACTCGGATACGGCTCCGAGCCGCTTGAGATCGGATCTAGGGAGGTCGGAGTTACAATCACCCCCATCAACTATTCCGACTACGACTCTCAGTCGGACTACGACTCCCAGTCGGATTCCGACTCCAAGTCGGATACCAGCTCGGCAAGCTTCACTCCGCCACGAGAAATCTTCATGGCATCCAAAGGCTCTACTCCTACTCAGGAATCACGCCGACTACACGAAAAACAAGAGGAGGAGGCCTGCCGTCTGCGAGAACAACAGGAGGAAGAAACAAGACGCCTGCACACCCACAACGACGGCCTACGCAGGGCTGGGCGAACCGCTCAGCAACAAACCCTCCAAACAAAAGTCGGCGACCACAACGTCTTCGTCACGCCACAGCAGAACGTCGTGGCAGCCGTAACCCTACTGGACACGGTCCAGGTCGGGCCTGATCACCAGGCCACCCCGACGATCGCAAGATAAAAGCCATGCTTACCGCTGCCGCATGTCAGCAGCACCAACAGTCGGGCAACACACTCGTACTGACCAGTCAATCAACTTCCCAGCGGCAGTCTCATCCACCTCAAAGCGACGTCGAGCGGCCGGCTCTAGTCGGCAGCACGCGGAGTCAAGCCAGACGTCACTCGGCAACCACAACAACCGGCAACGTCGAAGCGACCGTCGGGACAGCCAGGACCTCCGAGACCGACTGCGGCGCGACCTTCAGCAAGACATTAATGCTCGGCGCCGCAAACGAGAAGAAGACGAGCAACGCCAACTGGAAGACGAGAACGAGCAATTCGGCCTCCACTACGAGCGGTTTCGCCGTCGTAGTCGAGGTCGGAGTCCTCATGAAGACGACGGAGTACTGGCCTTCACTCAGGAGCTACAACAAGTCGACTGGCCGTCAAGTTTCAAGCCTACAGGCATCAACAAATACGATGGCAAGACTAATCCCGAGTCCTGGCTCACGGTCTACACTCTGGCGATTCGAGCAGCTGGGGGAAATCAGAAAGTCATGGCTAACTACCTCCCAGTCGCTTTAGCCGACTCAGCGAGGACATGGCTAGTAGGACTTCCCGAGCAATCAATCGACTCCTGGGGAGAACTCCGGAAACGCTTCATCGCCAACTTCCAGGGAACATACGAGAGGCCATCTTCCGAGTACGACTTATATCAGTTGCATCAAAGGAAGAACGAGTCTCTTCGTGACTTCATCAAGAGGTTTTCTGAGAAGAAGAACTCAATCCCAAACGTCAAGGATGAGGTCGTCATCGCCGCCTTTCGAAAAGGAGTCAAAGACACCTCGTTCATCGACAAATTCACGCGGAAGCCTCCCAACTCTATCAAGGCCCTATTCGACATGGCAAACAAGTACGCCGACTCGGCCCACGCTGTTGCCGAGACCCTCGATGACAAGTCACCCTGACAGAAGAAACGGGACGACACCGACAACGCGGTCCCGACTAAAGCTGGGAATCGCAAACGCAAGTCAGACGGCTCTATTGTGGCAGTCGGTCACAACCGCCTTCGACCTTCAACAACTGAGGATTATCAGAACAACAAGTGACATGCTCGGGGGCTCACAAGCTCAAACACGAGGATGGCATCCCCACTCCCAAATACCGAACAGCTAAGTCGCTTTCTGATAAACATTTCCTCACTCGGCCTTGCTAGTGCCACAGCCGCTTACACCTAATAGGTGTATAAGCTGCGCATTTACTTTTTTCCGTTTTTGCTCTTAAATGATTACAAAAGTACTCGAGTAGCATAAATCTCGATCCGTTAAACTCTGCTCCATGTAAGACGAACTCAAGTCACCCAAAACGCGTGCCTGGGAAAGAGCCATGAGCCAACTCCCGACGCTAGGGGGCTATGACTAGTCGGGCAGAGTGCTTAAACGTAAGGGGTCAACTACTCGAGGAAATTCATATCAAAAAGAGGAAGAACACGTATTTACATACATTGTAAAATACATTTTATTCGGGTGATTATTTCCATCATCAGATGCTACTCATCCGATATCTTTATATTGCAGGCCCAGCTCCGGATACGCGTGACAGGAACTCAGGGCTGCGAGCCCATCTCCTACGCTCGGGGGCTGGACAAGTCTGCCAAAATACACTCGGGATGCTCCATGAGAGCTACTCACCGATACTTGCGCCAGTCGGGACGTCATCTTCCCCGACTACGCTCCATGCGAGCCAACAATCGGCCCCGGCGCCAGTCGGGGCTGTATACCACTCGGCTAAATAGGGTATGCCCCATGAGGGTCGCCAGCCGAATCCTACGCTAATGCTAGGTTCGGTACCTTATTTGGTCACGGTTCTGTCAGGTTGGGTACGCCCCATGAGGGTCGCTAGCCGAATCCTATGCTAATGCAAGGTTCGGGTGCCTAGCTTGGCTATAATTCTGTTGGATAGGTACGCCCCATGAGGGTCGCCAGCCGAACCCTCTGCTAATGCAAGTTCGGGTACCTTGTTCGGCTTTACCCAAGTCAGAGAAGACTTATGTCATCAAAGTGCATCCGGAGTTCTCATGCACTGCGTCACACCTGGAGAGGCAAGCAGATCCTGCAACATACCTACTCTGGTACATGTGGCAACCAGTTTGCATCCAGAACGTAAGTCGGAAAGGCTTGCGAATAAGGATTTCTCTGGCTGATTGCGGTTACCAACACCAAAAACTCATCCTGACATGCGATGGATGATACTTCCCTAGAGCTATGCTGGATAGGTCGGCTCAGGCCGGCTTATTTGGTAGCAGCCACCAAGATATGAGTTCCTACGGTAGCATGCTCCATGTGGGCCACCCGCAGGCTGAGTTGAAATTATAGCGCTGGTGCTACCAACAGGAGCCGATGAGGTAAACAGATATGCTTCATGAGAGCCTTATTGCTAAACATATATGTTTGGGTATCTGTCTTATCCGCCAGGTCTCGAGGATACATCCTTACAAGGATCACAAGCTGGTCTTCATTGAAATTGAGATACAGGTATCTCTCTCGAGTACACCTAACCACGTAATGGATTTATTTTCATACAGTGGTACTCGGCCTATATGCGCGGCCACCTGTTGCCATGAGCAACATTACTCCAGCCGACATGACGCTGAAGAGTCTAACTTTCGAGTAGTGCACTACTCGGGAGAGACTATAAAATTCTCATTCCCGCTGACATGATGCGGAAGAGTCTAACTTCCGAATGGGACGCCACTCGGGAAAGACTATAAACACCTTTTCCGGCTGACATGATGCCGACGAGTCTAATTTTCGAGTAGTATACTACTCGGGAAAGACTATAAACCCCCCCTTTCCAGCTGACATGACGCTGAAGAGTCCCATATACGAGTAGCATCCTACTCGGCAAGACTATAAACGCACATTCCGACTGACATGAAGTCGAAGAGTCCTATATACGAGTAGTTCCCTACTCGGCAAGACTATAAATCATATTCCGGTTGACATGATACCGAAGAGTCTCATGTACCAGTAGTAATCTACTCGGGAAAGACTACAAGGTTAAAGATCTTTGACTTCATGTTTAATTGTTTTCACAATTAAGCACAAAGTCGGGGGCTACACCTAATAGGTGCGCCTATTCGGCGCACACTATTCCAACATCTACATCGAGACCTTCATAGCCTCGCTGCCAGCTAACATGAAGCAGGACTCGGGAGAAGCAGCACTCAGACAAAGAGTACTCGGGAGCAATGCACTCGGGAAGACTTCACCGTGGAGGATGAGCACTCGGCATCAGCTGACTCAACTATGAAGGTCTCGGGGGCTACTGTGGGTGCCATGGGCCCCGGGTACCTCATGACAAGCATATGGGCCACTCGGATAGAGGATGGGCCTAGCCTTGTAATTAGAGATATAGCTAGATTCGGCAGACTTCGCCTTGTATAGAAAGGAATATACAGTCCTAGTCGGGTACGTTATATCTCTAAGGGGAGATCTCCTAGTCGTAATCCGATGGGGACTCCTACCTTGTAACCTTGTCCCCCAGTATATAAGGGGAGGCAGGGCGCCCCATGAGGGCAGAAGAGCTCATAGAAGCACACGGCCATACAGTTCATCAGAACTACCACCGTATATCCTCAAAGGAATACATACAAACTGGACGTAGGGTATTACCTCACATCGAGGGCCTGAACCAGTATAAAATTTCCTTGTGTTCCTTTGCAATCCACCGAGTTTCCATCCGCCGAGTAGCCCCATATATTTATTGCCGGTGTAAAACATCGACACTGCTGACCAGTGGGACCCACCTATCGGTGCCGGCTCTCGGGTCTACTGACGCATTAAATCGGTTAATTGCGCAATAAATCATTTAATAATTAAATTTGTATTAGAAATCATAGTAAAACTTCAACAATTCATAACTAATTCATACGAGCTCCGATTAAGTCCATTCAAATTTCATTAAATCCAAAAAAATGCCAAGAATTCATTAAAAATACTTTTAGCTCACGTTGATCATTTTGTAGCCAAATACGTCAAGCCGGAGCAAGGCAAGTCGCACTGTAATATTGATCATTTTGTACCCATTTTTTGGTAAAATGCTTTGTTTATTTAAGTAAACTGCATAATTTCATTATTTCATGTGGAGGGATTATAACCTTTATATTGATAGGACTATGCCTTAGTATTTAAACCTGATTTCTTGTCACCTGGGTAACAACATGATTAGAATATTATTCTTAGGATGCTTAGCAACTTAGTTCATCTGGGAATTAAATTTTATCATTTACATTATTGGGTTCGACTCAATGTCAGAAAATAGAACCTTGGTTATGCTAATGTTAAATTACTAAAATTGGACATAAATGGTGGGTTGTGGGTGTATGGTTTTGTTGGTCGCACCCATGGCAATTAAGGACCAGTTTGCGGGACCCCCTTGGGCAAACACCCATACTTTCCACAAGCTAGCGTTGGCAATAGCTGGGCTTGTAGCGTCTCTTCTCCCTCTCCTAGGCACCGATGGTGAGGATGGGCGGGATGGAGTTGGGTCGGCCCAGGGTAGGGTTGATTGGCTTCCGGATCCATTGTGGTGCAAGGGGGTAGCCTGGCCAATATGGGGTGTCCTGTTCGTAGGTGTAACCTCAGTGTGGTGTGGATGGTTTGGGAGAGGTTGCGTGAACGGTCCTGTCACAGCCTCTCACGGGGTATCGTGGTGATGCACCGGCACACGGGAATGTATGTGGGGCTGTGTCTTGTGGGTCAGAGTTAAATCTATTCGAATAGCCTCACCTTTTATGGAACTGGTATAGTTCAGATGGATGGTTGGGCCTAGTTATCGTGGTGTAATGTTAATCGGTGGAGAATTAATATCGTTCAATTAATCAACCTTTTTACTGTTTGCGAACTACTACTGTTTACAACTGCTTTTATGCAAATAAACCCCTAGCCTATCCTTGCCTCCTGTGCATTATGCATATTTGTGGGTGTGATTTGTTGAGTACTGTGGGTGGTACTCAGTCCTGCTCCTTTTCCCCCTCTTAGTGGCGGAGTACATGTCAGATGGTGATCACCTGGACGACTAGGTTGTCTCCATCGTCAAGGTGCCTGTGGGATGGAAGCTGCTGCCTGACCAGATGTTTATAGACTTTATTTCCCTTCTTCCGCTACATTTATGTAATATAATTTTACTCTGTTTGTAAGACGCACTCTGTATGGCAACTTGGATATGTGTACCCTAGCTTTCTTGTATAGGGATTTAATACACATGAATGTTCAGAATTTCGATGGTGAATTTCTAGGCGTTACAAGTTGGTATCAGAGCCGAACTTGACCGTAGGACCAGCCAAATGGAAACCCTAAGAGCCCTCTGAAATTCTCACTTGCATATGCTTCTTGCATTTGGAGTTATTTCGGGAAAAGTGGGAATTCGTTCTCGGATTGGGATAAAATCTTGGCCTTGTATTTGACTGAAATTTTTGAGTCATGTCAAGTTTAGAGTGGAAATTTTATTAAAGGGTTGGCATAGGTGTCCAAATTTTCGGGAAAACATTCGTTAATCGGGGTGATGTATGATTTATGGCATGCATAAAATATTTCTATTTGCTTTGCAATTATTATTTAAAATTTATTCGGTACTATTTGGTTTTGCTGTATCATTTCGTCAGTCTCAGGTTTACATACAAAATTATTTCATGCATAAAATTGATGTTATTTTCAAATTATTTACTATTCACTTATTTGGATCTGAGCATACATTGATTCTCCCTCCTTGCCTTCTATAGATGGACGGTCTCCCCAACCAGCGTGGCGCAAACATGGGCATGTTTGTTGAAGAGCTGCGCATGATGAGCTTTACTTTGGGGTACAGCCATGCCCTAGAGTACACTGCAGTGGAGCCCATGGAGGATGAGCTCCCACACCGGGTTCGCTTGGAGCTGCCACGCGAGTTGTACTTCCTACCTACTATGGAGGTCGAGATCAGCGGGCGCACCTTCGAGCACGCCTGCCAGGAGGCCGCTTTCCGCCTGATTGGAGAGTTGCGCCGAAGACACCACTCTACCCTCTGCACCACCGCCTACCACTACCTCCCCTGCCGGGCACACTACCAGGTCTACATCACCTTCCAGCAGGCAGACAACGAGAACGACACCACCATCGTCCACATGAGTAGGCAATATGGACCATGGACTACATGCACGCCAACTGGGTGCGTGCAGCCCACGACAGGGAGGATGCCAATAGGATGACCATCATTGGTCTCCAAAACCAGGTCGACCGCCTGAAGAAGGAGGTCGCGGAACTAAAAAGACAGCCACCACCCGGTGGGGCCAGGATCCGTTTGACCCCGAGGAAGAGGACCCTTCCTCCGATGCGCGTTAAGTTGGCCCCCAAGAACGGGCCACACGCACCGCCACCAGCTCTAGCTCCAGTGCCAGCGCCCGCTCCAATCCCAACACCGGCACCAGCACTGACGGGTGACATGATAAGCGCGTTGTCGAGCGATGGCAGTTCTCAAGGAGGCACCAGCATCCACAGGGGCTTCACTTCCACCGACGACAGCAGCTCCTTCAGCGGATCCCGCACCCGCAGTGAGGCTAGTTCCTCGGCTCACGGCAGTGGGGATTACGTGAGCGGATCCAGGAGCCGCACCGACGATGAGGTGGGCGATGAGTAGGAGTTGGAATACAACTCGGACAACCGCAGGAGCCGCTCCAAACAGTAGATGCGTCGTCCTTAGTTTTTACCGTTTTCTTTAGTTTGATTTCATGATTAGTTGTAATGTTAGGATGTTTGTTTGGGGTTAGTTGGTGGCATACCATTTGTGTGGTGTGTTCGCCTTAATCAGGAGTTGAACTAGTTTTTAGTCATGTTTCCAACTATAAATTTCAGTTAATTTAATTCAGTCACTTAATTACCACTCCTGTTTCTGAGCCACCTGTTTTTCTCCTTCCCTTCCGCTGCTATCCCCTTCAGATGGTGAACACAAAGAATGGTAACCATGCTACCAGCGACGCCAGCGCTACCAACCAGCAGGATGGAGCACCCTAGAACCCCAGAGCTCCCAATCACATGCCACCTCCGCTACTGGAGAACCCGATGCTTGCACAGGTTCTGGCCAACCAGAACTAGATGATGGCAGTTATGATGCAGCAAATGCAACAAAACAATCTGCAGCTGCAACACCAGCAACCTCACATCCCGGCCATCGTTCCTCAGTCGAAATTGCCTAAGTTTCTGAGGGTCAGGCTGCCAACCTTCTCTAGCACCACCAACCTCATGGGCGCCAATGACTGGCTGTTGGCAATCGAGAAGAAGTTCAATCTCTTTTAGTGCAGCGATTAGGAGAAGGTCGCCTTTGCAACCCACCAGCTCCAAGGTCCCGCATCAGCATGGTGGGACAATTTCCTTGTGACCCATACTGCTACCACAGAGGTCACCTGGGCTGAATTCTGCCACAATTTCCGGAAGTCTCAAATTCCGGCAGGAATCGTAGCATAGAAGAAGAGAGAGTTCAGGGACTTGGTCCAAGGAAACAGGACAGTCATGGAGTACCTCCACGGCTTCAACCGGTTGGTGCGCTATGCACCCGAGAATGTCCGCACCGATGCGGAGAGATAGGAGAGATTCCTGGACGGACTGGATGACGAGCTGACCAATTAGCTCCTCTTGAGTAAGTACCCAAACTTCGAGAAGCTGGTGGATAAGGCAATCCACCAGGAGAACTAGCGTAACAAGATGAACCGCAAGAGAAAAGTGGCCCAGTTCCGAGCTCACTAGGGGCAGCACCAGAGGCCACGGGTGATGCTGGGGCATCAGGGTGGACCTTCCACCATGATCGTCCACCAACAGCATCCGTTCTACCCAGGGCACTTCGGAGGCAATAGCAGCAACAGCGGGCAACACAACCGTCATCCCGCTCCACACCCACCAATGGCACCAGCGCAACAGAGTCAGCCACGGAGAGACATTGGGGGCAAGACCCTCACCTGCTTTAACTGCAATGAACTTGGCCACTTCGCTGATAAGTGCCCGAAGCCGAAGCGCATGGGACCTATGCCTACAGCACCCTAGAACCCCAACACCAACCAGCAGGTGATAAAGGGGCGTGTTAATCATGTCTCTGTGGAAGAGTCGCAGGCTGCACCAGAAGTAGTACTGGGTACGTTTCTCGTGAACTCAATACCTGCAACCATACTTTTTGATTCTGGTGCAACACATTCTTTCATATCCAAGAAATTTGTGGGAACTCATGGGATTAAAGTAGTGGTACTTAAGATTCCCATGCAGGTTCATACACTTAGGAACCACATGACCACAGCTCACTATAGCCCTTCAGTGAGCCTAGAGACCCAAGGATCCCCCTTTCTAGCCAATCTCATCCTCCTGGAATCCAAGGACCTAGATCTCATCCTAGGAATGGATTGGTTGACTCGACACAAAGGGGTGATCAACTGTGCCGACCGCACCGTTACAATGACCAGTTCGGAAGGAGAGGCAATTATCTTCAAGTCATCGGTGCCACAGCGTTAGGAAGCAAGCCTGAATCAGGTCACAGCAGAGCAACCGTCGGAAGGTGGGATGAAGCCAGAAAGGAAAATAGAGGACATTCCAATAGTAAGGGAATACCCAGATGTGTTCTCAGAAGATCTACCGGGGATGCCACCAGAAAGGGAAATCGAGTTTAGGATTGAGTTGGCACCAGGAACAGCGCCAATATACTAGAGGCCGTACAGAATGGCACTGAACGAGATGGCAGAAGTCAAGAAACAAGTCGATGATCTGCTACAGAAGCGTTACATCCGACCAAGCACATCGCCTTGGGGTGCACCAGTCATCTTCGTGGAGAAGAAAGACAAAACAAAGCGGATGTGCGTGGATTATCGCGCACAAAATGACATCACTATCAAGAACAAGTACCCCTTGCCAAGAATTTATGATCTATTCGATCAATTGGAGGGTGCCACCATCTTCTCCAAGATAGATCTATGATCAGGCTATCATCAGCTAAGGATCTAGGAAGAGGATATACCGAAGACAACTTTCACCACTCGGTATGGGTTGTACGAGTGCACGGTTATGTCCTTCGGACTTACAAATGCATTGGCTTTTTTCATGAATCTGATGAAGAAGGTGTTCATGGAGTTTCTAGACAAGTTTGTGGCGGTTTTCATCGACAATATTCTAATCTACTCAAAATCAACAGAAGTGCATGAGCAACATCTCCGTCTAGTTCTCGAGAAGTTGAGAGAGCACCGGTTTTATGCCAAGTTTAGCAAGTGTGACTTCTGGCTGAGAGAAGTTCAGTTCCTCAGACACATCATCACCGCCCAGGGAGTTGCTGTGGATCCAACGAACGTGGAGTCTGTTGCTAATTAGAAACCGCCTAAGACAGTGACACAAGTGCGGAGTTACCTCAGACTTGCGGGGTATTACCGCCGGTTCATCGAGAACTTCTCGAAGATTGCAAAACCTATGACACAACTATTGAAGAAAGATGTGAAGTTTGTTTGGACGACTGAGTGTAACCGTAGCTTCAAAGAACTCAAAGGGAAGTTGGTTTCAGCACCGGTCCTGATCTTGCCGGATCCCAAGAAAGACTTCCAGGTGTACTGTGATGCATCTTGCCAAGGGCTAGGATGCGTGTTGATGCAAGAAGGTAGAGTTGTAGCCTATGCATCGCGTCAGTTACGCCCCCATGAGGGTAACTATCCGACCCATGACTTGGAATTGGCCACGGTGGTCCATGCTTTGAAGATTTGGCGGCATTACCTCATCGGTAACCGCAATGAGATTTACACGGACCACAAGAGCTTGAAATACATATTCACCCAGCCTGACCTGAACCTCCATCAAAGAAGGTGGCTAGAGTTGATTGAAGTCTATGATGTGGGAATACACTACAACCCAGGAAAAGCCAACGTCATGGCAGATTCTTTGAGCAGGAAAAGTTACTACAGCACTGCTCGAGCAGAGGCATTGTGCAAGGAAATGCACCAAGAATTTGAACACTTGAATCTGGGCATTGTTGATCATGGATTCGTGGCAACCCTAGAGGCCTAGCCCACACTCTTCGATCAAGTTTGCGAGGCACAAGCGAATGATCCAGAGATTAAAGAGCTTAAAAAGAACATGAGAGTCGGAAAAGCTCAGGGTTTCACGGAAGATGAAAACGGGACAGTATGGATGGGGGAACGTTTGTGCGTCCTAGAAGATAAGGAACTCAAAGACTTAATCCTCCGGGAAGCTCATGAGACGCAATACTCCATTCATCCTGGAAGCACTAAAATGTATCAAGACCTCAAAACAAAGTTTTGGTGGGCTAGCATGAGAAGAGAAATCGCAGAATTTGGGGCACTATGTGATGTATGCTAGCGAGTCAAGGCAAAACACCAACGACCTGCCAGACTTTTATAGCCGCTCAGAGTCCCAGAGTGGAAGTGGGAAGAGATCGGAATGGACTTCATCACTGGTTTGCCCCGCACATCTTCAGGATACGACTCAATCTGGGTGATCGTTGATCAACTCACCAAGGTTGCTCATTTCATCCCTGTGCATACAACGTATTCGGGTAAAAGACTGGCAGAACTTTATATGGCTTGCATAATGTGTTTACACAGAGTACCCAAGAGGATCGTATCCGATCATGGTAGCCAGTTCACATCCAAGTTTTGGCAGAAGTTACAAGCAGAACTGGGAACTCGACTAAACTTCAACATAGCTTATCATCCACAAACAAATGGTCAGACTGAAAGAGTCAATCAAATATTGGAGGATATGCTAAGGGCTTGCGCGTTGGACTTCGGAGGGACATGGGATAAGAGCCTACCCTATGCCGAATTCTCGTACAACAACAGTTACCAAGCCAGTTTGCAGATGGCACCGTTTGAAGCCCTGTATGGCAGGAAGTGTCGTACACCTCTTTTCTGGGATCAGACGGGTGAACACTAGGTATTTGGAATTGACGCACTCAAAGAGGCAGAAGAGAAGGTGGCCATAATACGGGAGCGCTTAAAGACAGCTCAATCCAGACAGAAGAGTTATGCCGACAACCGTCGTAGAGACCTAAGCTTCGAGGAAGGAGACTATGTGTATCTTCATGTCACACCACTTCACGGGGTACACAGGTTCCAAACCAAGGGGAAGTTAGCACCTCGTTTTGTGGGACCCTACCAAGTGTTAGCTTGTAAAGGCGAAGTTGCATGCCAGTTGGATCTCCCAGCTTCAATGGCAGGTATACACGACATGTTCCATGTGTCACAACTGAAGAAATGTTTGAGGATACTAGCAGAATAGGCCGATCTAGAGCAGATCGAGATCCAAGAAGACCTCACCTATGTGGAAAAGCCAATTTGATTTTGGAGGTTAGTGAAAGGAACACCCGAAGTCGGGTTATTAGGTTCTGCAAGGTACAGTGGAGCCACCACTCAAAAGAAGAAGCCACCTAGGAGTGAGAAGATGAACTGAAGTCCGCCTATCCCCACCTCTTCACCAGCACGTCCAAATCTCGAGGACGAGATTCCGTTTAAGGGGGGTAGGTTTGTCACACACTAAAAATAGCCACACAAAAATAATACCTGAGAAAATGGTCCTAGAAAAATAAATTAAATGGCCAAATGAATTAATTAAAGGTGGAAAATGCAAAATAATAAGTTACTGTGGCTGGGAATATTTTTCTTTTATTCCTCTTTCCAAAATATATTAACAGGATTTTTATTTGAATTTTCAGAGCATTGGAACTATTTTTAATAAATCAAAAAGATTATCGGAATTAAATTTCACTGGAAAACCCTTTTCTCTTTTCTTTTCTATCAATTTTTCCTTTTTCTTCTTTTTCATCCCGCTGGGCCGCCGGCCCAGCACTGCTCCTGACCTGCCCGCACGGCCCGCGCACGCCACATCTCCCCCTCGGGCCCACCTGTTGGCTACCCGTCCTGCTCTTCCTCTCCCTGCACTGTGGGGCCTGCCCGTCAAGCCGCCTCGCCAGCTCGCTTTGCGCGCTCCCCGCTAACAGGCCAGGCCCGCCCGTTAGTTCCTTCCCCTACCTCCGTCCAATCGGGCGGAGGGGAAAATTTCCCCTCCACCATCCGATCGGCGCCGCGGCCCGCCTCCCTACGCACCTGTCCTCGGTTCAAACGATGGCGGACTCAGTCCTCGCCCACTCCCCCACGTTCTCTGGTGCCGTCGCTCCCTCTCGCACGAGAATCATACGAACGACACCGCCACCCTCAATCTAGTGAGCAATTGGCCTGTTACGGCCACGATCTCGCCCGCCCGAGTGCATAAAAACCTTCGCCGTCCTCTCCTCTTCCTTTCCCCTCAAACCCCGATGCCTCCCGAGCTCCCTAGCACCCCACGCCGCATAATCCAGAGCCGCCGCCGCGCTCTACCGCCTCCGGTAGCCTGCCGCCACCGCTATACCCACCGTCAGACCGCGCGCTCACCACCGCCAGCTCCACCACACTTGTGAGATGCCAGGCCGCCGCATCTGGGAGTCGCCACACCGCCGGAGACCCAAGCTCGCCGTTGTCCCCCTCGGTAAGCCATTCTGCTGGCCTGTGGCCCTATTTTCCCGCCGATCTCTTCGGCCATTTCGGCTCTAAATCCTCCCTACACCTTCGCCAGGACGCCCTCAACCTCGGCCGCTACTCTGTTGTCGGAGATCCTTGCTAGAACACTGTCTTCACCATCATCCCGTACCTCCGCTGCCACAAAACATCTCAGTTCGCCGCCGTTCACCGCCTCTTGGCCATCGCAACCCCTCAGTGAGCCCTCCCTCATCTTCCTCACTTCATCGCATAGCTCACCATCATCCTCCGCGGGCTGCTCGCCGGCGGCGACCATCGGGCCGCTCGCCCCACCGCGGCGCAACTGCGCCGGCGGGGGCAAGCCCCATTCGACCGGGGCCGTCCGATCTGTCTCAGGGCACATCTGGACTGGCCACGTGGCGCCTGCGCAGGCACCCGCTTCCCCGCCACGTAGGCGCCACCTGGGCGCCGCATCGGCTCCTCAGCCCACCGTGGCTGCCACGTGGCAGCCACGTGGCCGCCTCCCGCTGGGCCGTGGTGGACTTGGTCCACCATGCGCCGCCCTCCTCTATGCCGCTGACCAGTGGGGCCCGCCTGTCGGTGCCGTCTCCCGGGTCTGGTGACGCATTAAATCGGTTAATTGCGCAATAAATCATTTAATAATTAAATTTGTATTGGAAATCATAGTTAAACTTCAACAATTCATAACTAATTCATACGAGCTCCGATTAAGTCCATTCAAATTTCATTAAATCCAGAAAAATGCCAAGAATTCACTAAAAAAATACTTTCAGCTCATGTTTGATGGCCCACATGTACTGTTTTTAATTATTTGTGCATTGTCTGTTATAGAATCCAACACCGTTGACTCTTCTGTGTACTATGAGGTCGTAGCCGAGTACTCGAGCCGGAGCAAGGCAAGTCACACTGTAATCTTGATTATTTTGTACCCATTTTTTGCTAAAATGCTTTGTTTATTCAAATAAACAACATAATTTCATTATTTCATGTGGTGGGATTATAACTTTTGTATTGATAGGACTATGCCTTAGTATTTAAATCTGATTCCTTGTCACCTGGGTAACAACATGATTAGAATATTATTCTTAGGATGCTTAGCCATGCTTAGCAACTTAGTTCATCTGGGAATTAAATTTTATCATTTACATTATTGGGTTCGATTCAATGTCGGAAAATAGAACCTTGGTTATGTTAATGTTAAATTACTAAAATTGGACACAAATGGTGGGCTGTGGGTGTATGGTTTTGTTGGTCGCACCCATGGCAATTAAGGACCAGTTCACGGGACCCCCTTCGACAAACACCCATACTTTCTACAAGCCAGCGTGGGCAACAGCTGGGCTTGTAGCGTCTCTTCTCCCTCTCCTAGGCACCGATGGTGAGGATGGGCGTGATGGAGTTGGGTCGGCCGGGTAGCCTAGCCAATATGGGGTGTCCTGTTGGTAGGTGTAACTGCAGCGTGGTGTGGATGGTTTGGGAGAGGTTGCGTGAACGTCCTGTCAAGCCTCTCACGGGGTATCGTGGTGATGCAACCGGCACACGGGAATGTGCGTGGGGTTGTGTCTTGTGGGTACAGTTGTACACCTCTGATCAGAGTTAAATCTATTCGAATAGCCGCACCCGTGGTCATGGGCGATTGGTCAAAACTCACCGTGATTAGCCTCACCTTACTTAATTAACTTGACTTAATGGAACTAGTATAGTTCAGATGGATGGTTGGGTCTGGTTAACGTGGTGTAACGTTAATCGGTGAAGAATTAATATTGTTCAATTAATCAACCTTTTTACTGTTTACGAACTACTACTATTTACAACTGCTTTTATGCAAATAAACCCCTAGCCTATCCTTGCCTCTTGTGCATTATGCATATTTGTGGGTGTGATTTGCTGAGTACTATGGGTGGTACTCAGTCTTGCTCCTTTTCCCCCTCTCAGTGGCGGAGTACGTGTCAGATGGTGATCACCTGGTGGACTAGGCTGGCTCCACCATCAAGGTGCCTGTGGGATGGAAGCTGCTGCCTAACCAGATGTTTATAGACTTTATTTCCCTTCTTCCGCTGCATTTATGTAATATAATTTTACTCTGTTTGTAAGATGCACTCTATATGGCAACTTGAATTTGTGTACCCTAGCTTTCCTGGATAGGTATTTAATACACATTAATGTTCAAAATTTCAGTGGTGAATTTCTGAGCGTTACAAGTTGGTATCAGAGCGAACTTGACCGTAGGACCAGCCAAATGGAAACCCTAAGAGCCCTCTGAAATTCTCACTTGCATATGCTTCTCGCATTTGGTGTTATTTCGGAAAAAGTGGGAATTCGTTCTCCGATTGGGATAAAATCTTGGCCTTGTATTTGACTGAAATTTTTGAGTCAAGTCAAGTTTAGAGTGGAAATTTTATTCAAGGTTGGCATAGGTGTCCAAATTTTGGGGAAAACATTGGTTAATCAGGGTGATGTATGATTTATGGCATGCATAAAATACCCCAAGACGGTGCCCTAGTCAGCAACTCATGAAATATAGAACAGCTACGTCCTTTCTATACCTGAGTTTTGTACCTTCTCATATACATATGTATCACTACAAACTTCTAACCCTTGCGCAACGATGAGAAAACATTGCAATAGGCCCAATTTGGTTGCAAAAGGTAGTTCTTGCCACCAAATCGCGTTCGTTGCCAATGGTTGCAAAAAGTCACGCTGCAATAAGAACTTGCAACCGTTGGTAGTTCGGCGTTGCAAGAGTTAGCTTTTCTTGCAACCATAGCTGTCCGTTGCCAAGCATGGCAATAGGGCGTTATCGCAACATTCACTAGCGTGGCAATACGAGCACTTGCCACGCTCGTCTTCATAGCAACAGGTGGTAAATGCAACGAGTGATAGCGTAGCAATAGAATTTTGTTGCCACGCTAGAATTTTGTTGACTAAGGTGTTGTTGCCATGACCGTTATGCCATGGCAAGTAAACCATTTGCCACGCAATTTTATTCGTTGCGGGAGATTAATTGTTATTGCAGCAATAGTAATGTCGTGGCAATACTATTATTTGTAACGTAAATAAGTCTGTTGCCATAGAGCATATTGCCACGCATTACGGCTCATAGGCATAGCTTTTATTGCAACGCTAGTAACATTTAATTTTGGTTTAATAAATCATCATTGCAAATCAATAAACCATAACAAAAGCAATTGCACTCACATATATTAATTATAATCAATCATTCAATATGTTGCCAAACCATGGAAATAGTAGCTAAAATCATAAACGAGTGTACAGTTCACTCATTATTTGACAACTTTTTAAAAACTTCCTAACATCTATGCAGCACTCGAGAGTTTCTTAGCAGCCCAACATGTCATCGCCTCGGCTATGTCCTCGCTTGATTATGAGCCTCCCACTGAAACCTTGTCCACCTACTGCCAAAAGAATAAGATTGGAATATTAGAACAATATTAAGTTTACTAATTCTTGCACAAAATGTAACGAGATTCAGATATAACATGGTTCTAATTAATCAAAACTATGGAAACAGTAATGTACATATAATCAGTTTGCTATCAAATTCTCTGAATTTTTAAGTCAGCAGCAGTATAGTTGATTAGAAAAATCATAACTAGAGTTCTAGACAACAAAAAATTATATTCTTTAACAATACGGAAAGCCCATGAAATTCTCTACATCTTTCTAGTTATTTGTTAAATAAGATTCTGCAGTTATCATGGTCGAAAAACACAAACGCCCACTGCTCTTCAGAGCAAGGTCAAAACCTGACCGGCTACTTACAAAATTCATAACTCCCAATTCTCCAGGGCTAAAATCATGACCTTTCATGATGACAAACATCTCTAAACCCTCTACAACTTTGGTATTATCAAGTATCACAGAAAAGGTAAATTACTACTCGGAACAATTCACCCAATCAAAACTGCAAAAGCTGCAGTTTTCAGCACGTATGTTAAATGTATTTCCTACATTTCCTAGTTCTACAAGGAAGGTCACGATATTAGAACAATATTAAGTTTACTAATTCTTGCACAAAATGTAAAGAGATTCAGATATAACATGGTTCTAATTAATCAAAACTATTGAAATAGTTATGTACATATAATCAGTTTGCTATCAAATTCTCTGAATTTTTAAGGCAGCAGCAGTACAGTTGATTAGAAAAATCATAACTAGAGTTCTAGACAACAAAAAATTATATTCTTTAACAATACGGAAAGCCCATGAAATTCTCTACATCTTTCTAGTTATTTGTTAAATAAGATTCTGCAGTTATTATGGTCAAAAAACACAAACGCCCACTGCTGTTCAGAGCAAGGTCAAAACCTGACCGGCTACTTACAAAATTCATAACTCCCAATTCTCCAGGGCTAAAATCATGACCTTTCATGATGACAAACATCTCTAAACCCTCTACAACTTTGGTATTATCAAGTATCACAGAAAAGGTAAATTACTACTCGGAACAATTCACCCAATCAAAATTGCACAAGCTGCAGTTTTCAGCACGTATGTTAAATGAATTTTCTACATTTCCTAGTTCTACAAGGAAGGTCACATTTGATAAAATTTCAGCAAATGATGCAAGAATGTAGATTTCAATTAGCTGATAACATATTGCAGTAGTTACCTTCCTCCTTTTGGTGCTTGTTTGCTTGTTTGCTTGAGCCACCGATGTGTGAGGAAAAGGCAAAGAACTTGGTACAGTAACAACAGAGAAGATGACCAATGGCACAACCTCGTCCGTGGCAATGTCAGGTCACCAGGGCAATGACTTGCCTGCAATCTCACAAAGACAAAGTAGTACTAGCACATATCCTATTCCACCGCTCGTACAAATACTCATTGTAACTTTCAGGTTTCATTCAGTTAGCTTTTGCTCATTTGACCTGACACGAAAGGTTCATAGCATTCAACCATTACTATAACAATATTCACAGGGCAAATCCACACCCCTCTGCTGCTAATCAATCGACAAGGAAACTGCTGTGGTGGGAATAAACATGAATCTAATAAACTAGATTAAACAAACAATGTACCTGGGGTTATATTGACAAGGAAACCCATGTTCGTCTTCGGTTTCGAGGGCGGCTTCAGTATATCGATTTCGATGGGTGCCCAAGGCGGTGGCGTCGTTGCTGGCGCTGATTCCCTGCGGAGGAAGTGTCGTCCTACCTATTAGCGTTGCCGGTGGTGTCCTCGACGGAGGCGGCGTCGGGGGCATCCTGGAACGAGGTGGCGTCGGTGGCGGCGCCATGGCCCTCACGGAGTCAGAGGAGGGATTTAGATCACGATCTAATTGGGGTAGGGGGAGGGGACGTCTGTCATGGGAGGTTATTAGCCCGACATATGTGGCGATCTTTTTTTTTCCGCATTAGCTTCGGGGATCGGCGCACTGCCTCGGGGCGGCGCGCTGGGCAGCCGGAGGAGACGGCGGCGCGGCGGCAGAGGCAGGAGCAAGGAGCGGCGCAGCAGAGGGCTGGCGGCACTGCGCGTGGCGTCGCTGGATGGGCACGGTGGCAGCTGGCAGGGGCAGGCGACGGCGCGGCGAGCCAGATGGCGGCGGCTTAGGGTGAGCGGAGAAAACGAGAGAGGTGAGTTCGGGAGAGCTTTTTGAGGGCACGGGGAGGCAGAATCGTGGCCGAGGATGCGGTTTTGGAGCGGGATGGGCGCGGGAATGGCGGAGTCGTGGGAGAAGGAGACGGGAGGTGGAGGTGACCGGGTCCGAGGCGGCACGGGATTGGCGGCCACGGCGGTTGCCAGCGGAGACCGGGACGGTGCGGGCTGGCGCAGGCCGGGGGAGAAGCAAGGGAGCAGGCAGAGCAGGCCGGGGCATAGCCCAGGGCGGCGGCAGCTTCAGCTGGCTGGCGACCAAGCAGAGAGAGAGAGAGAGAGTCCAAGAAGATGAACAGGAAGGGGAAACAATGGAAGGGTGAGAAAAAGAAAAGGGGAAGGGAAATTCGAAGGAAAAGGAAAAGGGAAAAGAAGAGGAGAAAGGTGGGGATTTTTTGGGGATTTTTTCAAAGATTCCAAATTTAGAATTTAAATTTTAGAATTCCAAGATGTATCAGAAAAACGGAAGTTGGGAATTTGTTTGGAATTTTGGAGGATTGCGAACGTCGGCGTATATATATTTGGAAAAAATCGGAGAAGTCGAAACACTTTTGGAAATCGAAATATTTCTTTGGAATCAACGAAATTCGCCGGAATTTTTGGGATTCACCAAGTGTAAGAATATTTTGGGAATTCGTAGAATATTGGAAGGAGTTAATAGGAATGTTCCGAAGTCAGGAAAAATCGGGAATATTTACGGAGTCAGGGACTTGGGGAAAAATAGAGGTTATTTTGCGTCGACCGAGAAATTAGGATTTTCAAGGAATATATTTCACGGAGTTTGGGAAACGGAATAAATGAACTTCCAAAATGTGGGGAATATTTTGGGAGTCGAGAACGAAGGGGGAAATAGTTTAGGAAATATTCAATCGCTTGAAATATCGGTGTATTTTGGAGAATCGGAACGTCGAGGAGGTTTTAGGGCTTCGGGAGCGACACGAAACCCCAGAAGGAAAAAGGAGTCAGAGTTCATGATGAACGGGGAGATTTCAAAGGACTGAACCGAAACGACCCGAACAGGGGAAAAGACAGGGGTTTTATTACATATTAGATTTATCTAATTATAGAGATGATCTTTGTCCCATTAAAATTAATTCTGGAGCTCCGAAAATTCCGAAAAATTTTCAGAGAGTTTATTAAATCGTGGGGAATTTACCAGAAATAAATGCCACCACGAAACAAATAGAGTTTAATATTATAAATACTTAAACACTTAAAATATTCTGACAAACACCCCAGGAATATAAAAGCGTCCAAGCATTTATTCAAAATTTTCAACTTGGGATTTTTAATATTGGAAATTTCAAAATTTTATTCAAACACGTTTCTCAAACAAAAATTTTCTAGCATATTTTTTTTGTTTTTCGATTTACCCAAAAACAATTTTTAATTAAGGCGATTTTTAGGGCATGATATGCCGCTGCCCGTGCCCGCCGGTCGCCACGCCGCCGCCTCCCGCCCGTCGCCCTCCCGTCGCCGAGCCGCCGCCTCCCGCCCATCGCCTCTGGATCCCCTCGGGCGGCGGCCTCCATGTCTATCTGTTAGCTGTACTGTACTGCAGGACACATATATATAAAAATATACAGATAGCTGTATTGCAGTATATATATATAAACAAAGAGAACAGAGAACAGAATTTCTTTGCACTCTCATTTGGCTCTTCATTGGTATTACCACTGGTCGCACCCCTAATTAATGTGGACACCAGATTGTTGGCCGATGATGCATCATCTGGCGGGCCTACATTCAGATCCCTATCATCATTCAAAAATATGCCAGCGTTACCTTTCTCTTTGACAAAATTCTCATCAAAACCTTTAGTTAGCAAGTCCATTTGAACCTCGGATTTTGTTTTGTACACGACTCCACGACACCTTGAACATGGACATGGTGCAGTTTCTGATGCATAGGTGCCTTCAAAAATAGTATCAATAAATTGCTCCAGACCTGCTTGCCACTCAAGTGTTGACCGAGACAACAGCATCCAACTCCGATCATCATCATGTGACATTAATTCTATTTTCCAAATATCACAACGATTTCCTGCAGCACGTTAATTGAAGGGATCACGACATTATTATAAACTATATATAATCAACAATAAAACATCTAGCAATAATGCAAGCATACGTGATCCTCTTTCTCATGTACGAAGCTCTAAGTGAGGCCTGAATCAAAGTACCAAATATAGCAAAAATAATCTATCCATTGCTCCTTTCTGAGATTGAGTTAACTCCTCAATTCTTTGTTTCTTCTTATGCTTTTGGGAACAGGATTCATATTTTCTAAATCGATTTCTAGAAGACATGGCTTCAAAAGATGACAAGAATAAAATTAAAATTATACAAGCAGTTCTAGACCTTCATACCAATTAGTACAATACAGATGGATTTTAAAAAAAAACAATACCTGCACTCCGGACGAACGGACGAGCCTGCTTGTTGGTGCCTGCTTGCTAGATGGATAGATCCTTTTCCCTGTCCCTGTCGTTGGTGCCTGCTTGCTAGATGAACGTTGAATGGACGAGCGCCGGCCGGAGACAAGATGAACACAGAGCGTCGCCCACGGGCACGGCCCTGCTCGTCGATGAGCAGGAAGGAACTAGGGAACCAAGATGCCGTCGCTGCAGGGAATTCAAGGGCCGTGACGACTCCGGTAGCAGGGAGGGGGCGCCACGACGACACCGGCTGCAGGGAGGCCGCAACCACACTGCTGGCTGTAGGGAACAAACGTTTTCTCGTCGTTGTGCAAGGGTTAGAAGTTTGTAGTATTTCCAATACATAAACGGGTCTACATTAATTTGTATAGGATACGCTAGCTATTAGAAACACAAACACATACATGGTCTAATGGTAGGCGCCTATCTTCTTAACTCTGAGGTCTCAGGTTCGAAACTTGCTAGTGGTGTTTTTTTTTAATTTTTTATGTAACCATTAAAGTGGAGAACCTTAGGTATTGCAACGATGTAATTTTTCGTTGCTATATGTACAACCTTTTTGCAACGAACGAAACTATTACATACAACGAAACCATAATCGTTGCAATCTTAGTGATTGCAATGATTTATTTTTTTTTGTTGCTATATGTACCACTTTTTTGCAACGCAAGCGACTATTATATACAACGAAACATATTCGTTGTGACATAGACGGGCTATTGCAACCATCATATAAAGAGTTGCAATATCACCTTAGTATTGCAACGACAATAAACTTGCCCGCAACGCAAATCAAATCGTGGCAACAGGAATCACTTATTGCAACCATTCAATAATTTGTTGCGATAACACTTACTTTTCGCAACGATCTCCATACTTAGGGCCACGAAACAATCTTCGTGGCAAAAATCCAATCTATCGCAACCAAAAGTGAAAAATCGTGCGATAAACAACCCTTGTTGCAACCAAATCTCGCCATGCGACAAAAAGCGTGGCATAAGGTCAGAAGTTAGTAGTGTATAAAGCTTTTTCTCTAACTCACTACATCACTTGTTTCAACCAAGTAGTGACTCGGGGGCTGCATGTATTATATGTGCTTTGTCAACAACATACGAGCTTGTTTCATCTAAGTTATGAAGTTTTACAATGACTATGTTATGTTTGCCCGAGTATAGCTTTCTGAACGATTTTTATTAAGTTCCTATTGATCAACTCGGCGTAGACCATATAGTTAGGTAAAACTAATGATAACTAAGGAAAACCAAGAACTCGGCGGCATTGTACATATATTTACACATGTCTGTACAAAAGCTTTATATATACCGACTGCATAACGGTTTGTTCTTACATTCCCAGGTCCTTTGTGATCATCTCTACAGTCGGCCTCGCCTGGGTAATCAACTCCAATGCTTCCTCAGGTGTTGTCTCTTTGGCAAACCCTTCACCGATGGCCTCAAAGTCTACCCTAGGGAAGATCGATTTGGTCATGGCAAGGGTCTAGGCCACGCCAACAGCCACACGCTCATTCGAGTACATTTTCAAGATACTCGGGGCTTGGCTAAGGCACACCTGCACCTGGGAGATCGTGTTGGAGCTGGTCCCGATGTAGTGAGGATCCATAATATCAAGGAGCCCTTTCACGGATTCGGCAAGAATCTCCCATGACTCCTTGACAACTTTAATCTCCGTTGCAAAGGCCTGGAATTGGATTTGGGCATTGGCTCTTGAAGCTGCTCAGATTCATAGACAAGTATACTTGTTAGCCAAAATTGCAGTCGGAGTAACAAGAGGATTGGTTAAGGTTATGGTAAGTGAGAAGGCTTACTATCATAGTCAGCCTCTACTTTGGCTTTGGCCTTCTCCAGTTCAACTTTAGCCTTTTCAACCTTCTTCAGCTCAGATTCCCATTGTTTCTTCTCCTCTGTCTGGGTCTTCAACTCGGCCTCAAGGGCTGTACATCAGAATAGTCAAGAACTCAAGATTACAGTCACGACTCAACCGGGCAGTCGGGAAACAGCAGAGCTGGAGAAATATACTCGGGATTTATTCGAGAAGACAAATACAAGAGACTTACTTTTGATCTTTTTGGCTAGAGCCCACTTCTCATCCCTGAGCTGGTCAATTGCTCCCTTCAGCCACGTCTCCCTCTCCTGACTAGACCATTCTAGGTCAGCCTTCTCGGCCTGGAGCTGGCCCAACCGTTGGATATGAGGGCAAGCTAGGTCAAGACCTTGTTCACTTTCTCTGAGCGGTCGACTATCTTCTATTTGGAGCAAAACAGAGTCAAGAGGCAGAGAACCAATATAGGGAAGATTTTCAAGAACTCAATATGGCGGAAGTCATACCTGGACTCCCCGGGACGCGGTGATTGCGGCACGAAGAAGAACTTCGCGCTCCCTCTCCGCTACCTCCTCATCATGCTCGTAGCTTTCCATGACTCCCTCGGGGGATACCCAGTGGAATGTTCTCGAAAACCTGCGAGGAGGGGCTTCAAGTCTAGGGTGGTCCAATTCTGAAGACGACGATGACGATATGGGTGGCGACAAGGTCCTGGCTTCTGGCTCGGCGGCTGCTAGGGCTTTAAGAACTTGCTCAGGGGCTGGAGCAACAGCTTCAGTACTTGCCCCTTGGTCAGCCAGCACTAACGGTCCTGCCGTCGGCACAGCTTTAGTATCTACAACTAAAGCGGTCATTGGCTTAGTAGATGAGCTTGTTGGTGTTGGCTTGGCTAGGGGTGGCTCGGCAACGGGAGCAGTCGGCGTAGTCTTTTTCAGATCTACGTCCACTCGCCTCCTACACGATGAGTCAAACATCAAGACATTATTACAACACTGATCAATATTTTTTAGAAGACTCAAGATCGCTTACCTCTTGGAGGACATGAACTTCCACAGGGGGCTCCAGATGTCGGCAGTGCAGAGTTGCTGGCTGTCGGGCTCGTCGGTGCGGCAGTCGATGGTGGTGTCTTGCTCTTGGTCGGCCCAATTTCTGGAACGGCTGACCGGGGCGCCGAGGCACTCGGTGGCGCCGCTCTTTTGCTCAACGTTGCCGATCTTGTACTCAGCGGCACCAGTCTTGGGCTCGGTGTTGCTGAGCCAGGTGCTGGTCTCGGGCTTGGAGGCGATGGCCTTGGACTCGGCGGCCTAGGAGCTACACTGGTGATATCCTTTATCCTCAAGCTCCCTGCTGTGGCACTCGGCCTGCTAGTTCTCTTCTTGCCCAGATCTTTGACAAGTCTTTTCTAGCTCTCTTGGAGCTAGGCTGGGTAGCAGAAGGACTCAATGGCCTCTTCTTCGACTGGACGGCTGATAAAGTTTGGGAGTCATCATCAAACTCCTCACATTGCTGCAAGTGATTCAAACAACATACATCATACATTGCAGAGCGATCCAGGATGCACATCAACAAGCATTCATCACAGAATGATAGCAATTCAGCAACTAGCATTTCAATATTACCTTTGGATGAGGCCTTTTTAGGCTATAAGCCACGGTGGCGCGCTCTGCATCTTTAGTTTCATCCACCCCGCTGGAGAAATAACTGAGCAAGATGTCAGCCACTTTGTGCTTATCAGTCAGATCTAGGTATTCTCGGCTGGGATCATTTTTCCCTGGTAATCCCAACTGAAGTGGCTTCTTAGCTTCAATGGCTTGATACGTCGGGTCAGGAAATGTCTGGCCACCGAGGGACTAGTCAATCCAGAGCTCTTCAGCTTGTCAATCTTATCAATCAACATATATACTTGGCCCATCTCCTCAAAGCTTGGCACAGATGACCTGCTGGACATGACTTCCGGAGGCAAACCAGTAAAGAGGGGCAGGTGTGGTTCGAGATCAGAACAATAGAACCACTCCTTATGCCAGCCCTTAAGTGAAGTTTTCAGAGAAACATGAAGATATATCTTTTTCATTTCATTCCTAAGTTGAAGACCGGCTCCCCCTATCACCTGGACTTTGTTTTTGGAGGGCTCAGATTTGATGTGGAACAGATATCTAAATAGATTGAAATGGGGCTCCACACCCAGAAAGCATTCACATAGAGTTGCAAAGATTGAGATTTGCAGGATCGAGTTGGGATTCAGATTCACCAACTCAAGCCCATAGAAGGAAAGAAGTTGGCGCAAAAAATCCGAAGGAGGAAGAGACAGACCCCGGTCAAAGAAAGAGGCGAAAACTACAGTCTCACCAGATTGGGGAGCCGGGATCGATTCCCTCTCAGCTGGATGCCAATGGATGACTTCACGGCTGTACAATCTCAACAACTTCTCCAAGTACTTCAACTTGGTCAAGCCGAAATCCGAAGTCGGCGAAGTCTCATCAGACACCTCCGGGATTTCCGAAGCTCTCGGCATGGCTTGAGGCGAGGAGATTTGGGGAAAATGCTATCAGGGGCTTGGAATGGATGCGGAGGAGCGGGATCGCTCGAGTTTCGAGAGGGAAGAGCTAGCAATGGCGAACCCTAGCGAGGCGAGGTGCGAAATTTTGGCACGGAAGTTGGAAGACGAAGCGATTGGTGGATTGGAGAAGATGAGGGAATCTTTTCTCTCTCTCCCCACCTTTATAGAGCCTGTGCTGATAAGTGGGCTTGGGCCTACAAATTCAGTACTGGGCCACAAGATATGAGTTTCTACAGTAGCACTCTCTATTTGGGCCGCTCGCTGGTTGTGTTAAAATCATAGTGCTGGTGCTACTCACAGAGACCGATTAAATAATCAGATGTACTTCATGCTAAGCCTACAGCCAGATGTATACATTCGGGTATCTGCATTATTTACCAGGTATTGAGGATATATCCTTATAAGGATCACTAGCTGGTCTCTAGTCCACCTGACCACGTATTGGGTTAAAATCCATAAAGTGGTACTCGGCCTACATGCTTGGCCAACAATTGCCATGAGCAAAAATCATTCCAGCTGACATGATGCTGAAGAGTCTAACTTCTAAGTGATATACTACTCGGGAAGGACTTAAAAATATTCCAACTGACATGACGCCGAAAAGTCTCATATACCAGTAGTGCACTACTCGGGAAAGACTACAAGGTTAAAGATCTTTGACTTTATGTTTAATTGTTTCACAATTAAGCACAAAGTCGGGGGGCTACACCTAATAGGTGCGCCTATTCGGCACACACTATTCATACTTCTACATGGAGCCCTTCATAGCCTCGCTGCCAGCTGACATGAAGCAGGACTGGGTAGAAGAAGCACTCGGACAAAGAGTACTCGGGAGCAATGCACTCGGGAAAACTTCACCGTGGAGGATAAGCACTTGGCATCAGCTGTGACTCAACTATGAAGGTCTCAGGGGCTGCTCTGGAGGCCATGGGCCCCGGGTACCTCATAACAAGCATATGGGCCACTCGGATAGAGGATGGGCCTAGCCTTGTAATTAGAGATATGATAGGACTTGGCAGACTTAGCCTTGTACAACAGGGAAAATACAGTCCTAGTCGGGCACGTTTTATCTCTAGAAGGAGATCCCTTGGTCATAGTCCGACTGGGACTCCTACATTGCAACCCTGTCCCCCAGTATATAAGGGGAGGCAGGGCGCCCCCTGAGGGCAAGTTCACAAGAATCACCACCATACATCCTCAAAGGAAATACACCATAACTGGACGTAGAGTATTACCTCACATCGAGGGCCTGAACTAGTATAAACTCCTTGTGTTTCTTTGCAGTCCACCGAGTTTCGATCCGACGAGTAGCCCTATATTCATATTGCCGGTGTAAAACATCAACATAAGGGGAGGCAAGGCGCCCCCTGAGGGCAGGATCACCAAGATCATCAAGATCAAAATCATACAACCTCAAAGGCAATACACCATAACTGGACGTAGGGTATTACCTCATCTCGAGGGCCTGAACCAGTATAAATTGTTCGTGTTTCTTTGTAGTCTATCAAGTTTAGGTCTCATGAGTAGCCCCATATATTTATTTCCGATACAAAACATCGACAGGTATAGAAAAGACGTAGTTGTTCTATGCTCCATGAGTTGTTGACAAGGACGCCATCTTCAATCTTCAGCCAGTAGGCACCCAGACGTGTCACCTTAGCGATAATGAACGACCCCTTCCATAAGGGAGATAATTTATGCCTATCTTTGGTGGTTTGAATTTTTCTCAAAACAAGATCTCCCACTGAAAAGACGCGGCCACGAACATTATGACTGTGATAACGACGCAGGCCTTGAAGATATCTTGCCAATTGGATAATTGCGACATCCCTTGTTTCTTACAACTAATCTAGCTCAACCAGTTGGCCTTCATTGGACTTGTCTTCTAAGTGGGCCCAAACTCGTGGTGAGCCAAACTCCAACTCGATTGGCAATACGGCCTCGGCACCATAGACTAGGTAGAAAGGGGATTGCCCTGTTGCCCGACTAATCATGGTTCGTAGAGACCAGAGAACGGATGGGAGCTCTTGCACCCACCACCCTGCGTATGATTGTAGTTGGTCAAACACTCTAGTCTTGATACATTGTAGGACCATGCCATTTGCACGTTCGACCTGCCTGTTGCTCCGTGGGTGTGCCACAGAGGCATAACAGATCTTGATGCCGAAGTTGTCACAGAAATCTTGAAATATGCCACTAGTAAACTGAGTGCCATTGTCCATTATAATGTGATTGGGGAGTCCAAATCGGTATATAATTCTCATGATGAAGTCTTTTGCCCTGGCCGCTATGATGGTAGCAATAGGTTTTGCCTCAATTCACTTTGTGAACTTGTCCACTGCGACAAACAAGTGTGTGAACCTTCCTGGCGCTTTCTTGAACGGCCCGACCATGTTAAACCCCCAGACTGCAAAGGGCCAAGATATTGGTATTGTCTTTAATTCCTGAGCTGGTAGATGTGTTTGTCGAGCAAAGAACTGGCATCCCTCACATGTCCAAACTATATCATTGGCATAAGTTACTGCAGTCAGCCAGAAGAATCCTTACCTATATGCCTTTCCGACAAACATCCTGAATGCAGCATAGTTGCCATAGATTCCCAAGTGGATGGACTATAGAATCTGCTTGCCCTCCTCGGTTGTGACACAGCGCATGAGGACTCCGGATGTGCTTCGATGATATAGGTTTTCTCTGACTATAAGAAAACATTTACTTTGACATTTAATCTGCTCGGCTTCACTGCGATCATCTCGGAGCTCGTCTTCTAGTAAGAATCGGATGATTGGGGTCCTCCAGTCTTGAGAGATAATTAGCACATCCCTTGTCTCTGAGGTAGGTTCAGCCCCCGATTGCTTTAGGATAGGCTTTTCCTTGACTGATGGCTCCAGTAGCTACTCGACAAAAATTCCTGTCGGGACCGCTTCTCGCTTGGATCCCATGTTGGCTAGTTCATCTGATGCTTCATTGTATTGGCGTAGTACATGTGTAATTTCCAGCCCGTCAAACTTATTTTCCAGCTTTCGTACTTTCTGACAATACGTCGCCATGTTGTCGTCCTGACACGTCCAGTCTTTTCATAACCTGGTTTACCATGAATTGAGAATCCCCGCGAACTACCAGTCGGCGGATACTGAGTGATATGGCAATGCAGACCCCATGGATAAGTGGCTCGTACTCAGCGATATTGTGAGACACCAGAAAATGTATTTGAAGGACATATTTGAGTTTTTCTCCAGTGGGTGATGTCAAGACGATGCTAGCCCCTGCTCCGCCGATCCGTAGGGAACCGTCGAAGTATATCGTCCAGTATTCTAGCTTGTCTGTTGATGTAGTTGTCTGAACTTCTGTCCACTCGGCCACAAAGTCGACAAGTGCTTGAGACTTCATTGTTGTCCTCAGCTGGAAGACAATATCAAACGCCATCAACTCGCGCGCCCATTTAGTGATTTTGCCAGTGGCTTCACGATTGTGTAAGACATCCCCCAGTGGATACGATGTGATGATTGTAACTTGATGCGACTAAAAATAGTGCACCAAATTTTGGACAGTTATAAGCAAACCATATAGCAGCTTCTGGACATGGGGATATCTCATCTTCGATTCGCCTAGGACTTCGCTGACAAAGTAAATTGGCCTTTGAACTTTTTGTATATGCCTTGGCTCTGCCCGCTCAACTACCAACACCTTGCTGACTACCTGAGTAGTTGCCGCCAAATACAACATGAGTGGTTCCTAGGGCATCGGTGACGCTAACACGGGTGGTGATGTGAGGAACCTTTTGAAGTCTTCGAAGGCTTGCAAGGCTTTGGGCGTCCATTGACAATTGTCAACTTTCTTTAGTAATTTGAAAAAGGGCATACCCCATTCGCCAAGTCAGGAAACGAATCAACTGAGTGCCGCCATGCAACCGGTCAGCTCCTGTACATCCTTCTGGCTAGTCGGGGTTGCCAAGCTTATTATTGCATTGATTTTCTCTGGATTTGCCTCGATTCCATGTTGTGAAACGATGAAGCCGAGTAGCTTGCCGAAGGTACTCTGAAGATGCACTTTTCCGGGTTTAGCTTCATCTTGAATCTCCGAAGGCTTTGAAAAGTTTCTTCTAAATCGGTAATGAGGTCCTCCTTGACTTTGGTCTTGATCACCACGTCATTGACATATGCCTCCATGTTGCGCCCGAGTTGAGCGTGAAGATACAGCTGGATAGCACATTGATACGTTGCTCCAGTGTTTTTCAACCCGAACGGCATAGTGACTTAGCAGTATGCCCCAAATGGCGTGATAAAAGAAGTCTTCAAGAAATCCTCCTCCTTTAAGCTGATTTGATGGTATCCCGAGAAGCAATCAAGAAAACTGAGTAATTCACATCCCGCGGTTGAATCGACCACTTGATTAATTCTTGGTAGACCAAATGGATATTTGGGACACGCCTTATTTAAGTTGGTATAGTCGACGCACATGCACCATTTACCATTCTTCTTCCGGTCCAGAACTGGGTTGGCTAGCCAATCCGGGTGGTAGACCTTTTTGATGAACCTGGCTGCTAGGAGCCTGGGTACCTCCCCCCAAATAGCATCTTTGCAGTCTTGTGTGAAGCGCCGTAGTTGTTGCTTGACTGGTTTGGCATCCGACTTGACGTTGAGTGAATGCTCAATCACCTCCCTTGGTACACTAGGCATGTCAGAAGGCTTCCAAGCAAATATATCCCTGTTCGCCTGGAGGAAGGTGACGAGCTCGTCTTCCTATTTTGGGTCAAGTCCGGTCCCGACAAGCACAATCTTGGTGGGGTCGAAAGGGTCCAAGGGGATCTTCTTCATTTTCGAGTCTGCTGAAATTCCAGACTTGGCTACTTTTTTTGCTGGGATTTGATCATCCTCGTTTACAGTTGTTGCGGTTAGTCGAATATTGCTTCGTCCGACTGCCGCTTCATAAGACTGGGCCAGCTCGCAACTCTCCTTGTCACAAGTGAAGGCTTCCTTAACATCGTTGTGCAAGGAAAGTACTCCTGGTGGTCCTAGCATCTTGAGCACCATTATGTATAATGTAGCATTGCTATGAACTTGGCTAGTGCGGGCCGTATGAGTATGGTGTGATACGTGGTCTCGAAGTCAGCCACCTCGAAGCAGATGTTTTCTGTGCGGAAATTTTCCCTCATGCCGAATGTTACTGGCAAAGTGATCTGTCAGAGTGGGGTTGAAGAGAGGCCAGGGATTACCCCGTGGAAGGGAGCAGTACTCGGCCGCAGCTCGGATCGAGGTTTCTTCATCTCATCAAGCGTCTTGGCGAACAAGATGTTGAGCATGCTTCCTCCATCAATGAGAACCTTCTTCAGCTTGATGCTTCTGATGACCGGGTCCAGGACGAGTGGGTAGCATCCTAGATGAGTTATTTGATTGGGGTGATCCGCGCGGTTGAATGTGATTGCCGTTTCTGACCATCGCAGATATTGGGGGGCATCTATCGTGATCGAGTTCACTTCTCGAGCAGTTAGCTTCTGTTTGTGCTTGGGCTCGTACACAGATGGCCCTCCAAATATGTAATTGAGCTCAGCCCGTAGATCTTGATAGTCGCCAGCTGCGCCGAGTCCGGCTTGTCTTTGTCTTTCTTCTCGCCAGACGATGATGTCTGCTTGGAAGCAAACTTCTTGAGTATGAAGCAATTTTTGGCTGCGTGCTTCCCCTTTGGGTGAAAAGGGCATGGCCCATTCATGACTTTTTGGTAGTCTTCTGTCCTCGGGGGTCGCGATCGGCTGCGCACGATAGTCGCCACAACGTTGTCCGACTTGCGTTTGCAGTTGCTAGACTTAGTCAGGGCTGCATCATTGGTGTCCTTCCACTCCCTCTATTGGGGCTCCTTCTTGTTGTCAAGGGCCTCAACAACAGCGTCGGCCAAGTCGGCGTACTTATTTGCCATATCGAACAAAGCCTTGATAGAGTTGGGAGGCTTCCGAGTGAATTTAGCAATGAACGGGGTATCTTTCACTCCATTGCGGAAAGCAGCAATGACGACCTCATCCTTGATCTTAGGTATTGAGTTCCTCTTCTCGAAAAACCACTTGATGAAGTCACGGAGGGACTCTTTTTTTCTTTGGTGGCACTTGTACAGATCGTACTCGGACGACGGCCTTTCATAAGTTCCTTGGAAGTTTGCAACGAAGCGTTCTTAGAGTTCCCTCTAGGAGCCAAATGACCGCCTGGGAAGCCCTGTTAGCCATGTTGATCCCTTTGACACCATGAACACCTCATGTGGTGGAAAGAAGCTTCCTGAGCTACTGTCCGACTGAGTCAGAGTCGGAGTAATTCAGGGTGGTGATCACAACTCCAACCTCCCTAGATCCGATCTCGAGCGGCTCTGGGCCATATCCGAGTCGAATTCTAGGGGATTGGTTCTGCTGCATCAGAGTTAGATTGAAGATATCTGCGACATTGCCGAGTCCAAATGGGAGATTGATGATCTCCTCCTCCCCTAGCCCGATCTCGGCCAGTTCAAGGCCGAGTCCGAGTCGAACACCAGGAAAAAGAGTTGTCCCTGGACTCGTAGGTCTTGGAAATCATGGTAGCAAATCGCCGAAGACAGTTATAGCATTGAGTTAACCGACTAGTGTGAAGTGGGCCTAGTTCTAGGTCGATCGGGTCGAATCCGAGTCGGTCAGGGTGAGGTTGCCAAAGTTGTCGATGATGAAGTCGAGGCTCCCAAAGTTGATCGCTTGCCCGGGGTTGAACTTGATGCCGTCGACTCCGGTGGTTGGATCCATCAGGCTTGATGACGATGATCTTGATGAAACCCCTACCTAGCACACCAATTGCCGATGCTTTGTATCGGTAATAATTATATGGGGCTACTCGTGAGACCTAAACTTGATGGATTGCAAAGGGACACGAAACGAGTTTATCCTAGTTCAGGCCCTCAAGGTGAGGTAATACCCTACTTCCAGCTGTTGTGTATTGCCTTTGAGGTTTCTCTGGTGAGATTCTATATATGCCTCAGGGGGCTCCTTGCCTCCCCTTATATACTGGGGAGGTAAAGTTACATGGTAGGAATCCCAGTAGGACATGACCAAGGGGTTTCCTTCTAGGAACACAATGTACCCGGCCAGTACTATATCCCTTTCCTTGTAATACATGGTAACATGTACCGAGTACCATCATATTCCCAATTACATGATCAGGCCCATCCTCTATCTGAGTGGTCACAATGCTCTCCATGAGGTACCCAGGGCCCATGGCCTCCACACGCCTCCTCTCCTCCACCTGGGCCGCCGCTTCGCGGGCTTCCACAGTGGCAATCGCTATCTGCTCCTCCACTTAGAGTCGCTCTGCGTGAAACGCGGCCGCATCGCGTCCCCCCGCATTTGACCGCGGCAGCTCCAGCAACCATTGTCTACTCAAGGCGCACCGGAGAAACACTCAGGAGGGCCCACGACCCAAGGAAAAGATAGAAGACAAAAGGCTTACCTGCCAGCCCAGGTAACGCAGCAGCTCCGTGAGCTCCACAAAGTTCATGGCACCCACCAACACGCCGGCCCAGTACCCCAACAAGGAGAGCAAGTTGACGGGTGTCCCCTTGAGGCGAATGCCGGGCAAGTCCGTGGAAACCGATACGCGCTCGGCAGAGGCAGGGGACGGAGGTGGCAAGACCATCACTGCCCTCACATGCGGGGAGGCCTCCGAGCTCGGTCCAGCGCACTAGCACCCGTGGTCCCGAGAGTAGCCCCAAGCGGCCCCAACCGCATCAGCCACCTCGCCCGTGGCCCCGGTTGTGCCCACGGCCACGGCCCCCCTCGGAGCTGCGGCATCGTCCGCGATAGGCGCCAAGGTGGGAGTGGCCCCATCACCAGCATACACCTCGGGCGGCGACGGGGCCTCACCAGTGTCTGGCGGAGCAGATGATGATACCTGCTCTGCAAAGCGGAAGAGAGAGCGTGGCTTAGCAAGGTGTTGACGCCGAAAACCCGCCGGGGGCCGTCCGGCGTCTGGAGACACGCGAAGGCCTAGGAGATCTGCTTAGCTCCAGTGCAGGTCCTAAATATCTGAGGTTCGTAGGCGTGCCAGTCAATTTGACCCCGCAATTGACAAGGAGACAGAAAAAAGTTAGATCAATAAACCAATCGGCCTATAAGAATCCTGTTAGCCGATTGCTCGTGCCTGCATTCGTGCCTGGGTCTTCACTCGTGCCCGTGCCTGGGTTCTCGATTGTGCCCGTGCCCGGGTTCTTGGTCGTGCCCGTGCCCGGGTACTCTCCCATGCCCTTGCCCGGGTACTCTCCCGTGTCCGTGCCGGTGCCCGGGTACTCTCCCATGCCCGGGTTCTTGGTCGCCGATAGCACTTGTATATCGGCTAGAAGCCGATAATGATATAAAGATGGAGAACTTCGCTAGCTTCCCTCGAGCCGACTGCCTGACTACCGATAGGACTTGTATATCGGCTAAGAAGCCGATAGTAGTATAAGCAAGTATTAGATCAGTCAATGATAAACAGAAGATATGCATCGGCTAGAGGTTGATGATATGAACCAGCAATAACCCAACCGTGCATCGGCTAGAAGCCGATACTGATATAAGCAAGTAATCCAGCTGACTGCCAAAAACAGAAACACTTGGACATCGGCTAGAAGCCGATGATAGAATAAATGGGCAGAGCAATAACCAATAAACAATGCAGTCGGCTTTATTTAATAAAAAGATAACCTATCGGCTAATCACTCCGACAGAACATCGCATAAACACCCATCGGCTTAGCAAGGATAAATCTATTATTATCAATCTAGTAGTTCAAACTCAATTGATGCAGCACAGACTAATAATAATAAAAGAACCTCGATGAGTCGATAGATCTAATGTAATTGTGATATATGATAACTTATCGGCTATACATCCCGATAAGACGCTTGCACAAAAATCATCGATCTAACAGGAACAATTTATCACTACAGTTTAGTAGGTCGGACCCAACCGATGCAGCACAAACTGATGATAAACTGTTCCCGGTAAACCGATACGATCTATGCACGCGTGATGTGATATATCTACTCGGCCTATGAGATCAAACCTAACTGATGCAGCCGTAGACAGAGCAGAATATACCGTGGTAAGCCGACTACCATAAACCGACTAGAATATCGGACCTAACCGAGGAAGTCCTAGTCGATAGGTAGTCGGGGTAACGAGACTTACCCTCTCGCAGGAGTTCGGACCTAACCGATGCAGTTCGGCTCGAGAAGCAAGAACCCGTTCGTAAAGGGTGGCGATGCGCCGAATTTGATTGATCGTTGTGATATATTACAAGGTACCCGGGCATACATATTTATACCCCGAGTTTACACAGTCCTAATCGGACACGAAACAGGAGTTTCCTATCTATAAAAGGAAAATTAACAAACCCCGATCGGACACGAGATCAGGTTTTTCTAAAGATTATTAAAACTACCTAATTAATAGATAAGGTAATTAACCGCCATAGCGTGGTCTTCACGATTCCTTTCCATACTCGGTCTCTTCCAGATAAATCTCCATTGGCTGAACATAGTCCTTTCCTTAACCGAACAAGACAGAAATCCGTGTCAAATTTTGGCGTTAACACAAGGCGAACCACACCTCAAGTGTCGCACACAAAACGGAGGGCCCTACCTGGAAGGCCCACGGCCCAACCGGTCTCACCAGAGCTCTCTGACGCCGCCGCACCGGAGCCCTCCAGCTCCACCACCACGGGCTCCCTGTCCGCGGAACCAGAGGAGGCAACCTCCACGACATCAGGCTTGGGCACGCTGGCAGAGGCCTCCGACCGAAGTCAGAGGGGCCCCCTTGTCACACCCTGAAAATCAGCATAATTAAAAAATTATTTTTGGGTAAATGTAAATACAAGAATACACTGAAAAATTATGTCTGTGAAAGTGTTTGAATAAAATTTTGAAATTTCCAATATTAAAAATCCCAAGTTAAAATTTTTAAATAAATGCTTGGATGCTTTTATATTCCGAGGATTTTGTCGGAGTATTTTAAGTGTTTAAGTATTTATAATAATAAACTCTCTCCTATTTTATGGTGGTTTTTGCCTCTGGTAAATTCCCCATTAGTTAATAAACTCTCTAAAATTTTCTCGGAATTTTTGGAGCTCCAAATTTAATTTTAATGTAATAAAGATCCTTTCAGTAATTAAATAAATATAAAATAACATCCCTGTCTTTTCCTCTGTTTGGGTTGTTCCTGGTTTAGTCCTTTGAAGTCTCCCCGTTCGCCTCAAACTCCGTTCCCTTTCTTCTTTTAGGGTTGGGTGTCGTTCTTGAAACCCTAAAACCTCCTTGACCTTCCGATTCCCAATATATATATATCTAATTCCAACGTTCCAAATATACCCACAATTTCTAATTCCAAAATATCCCCCCTCTTGAATTCCCTGAAGTATTCACATATATTTTGGATATTTATCTATTCCTCAAATATCCCAATTTCTCGGTCAACGCAAAATGCCCAGCATTTTTCCCCATATTCCTGATTCCATAAATATTCTCGATTTTTTTTCCTAATTCTGGAATACTCCTGATAATTCATTCCATTATTCTAGAAATTCCCAAAATATTATTATACTTGGAGGGTTCCAAAAATTCCGTTGAGATCCCCGATTCCAAATAAATATTTCGATTCCCACAAACACCCGAGATTCCTGAGTTTCCAAATATATATATATATATATATATATATATATATATATATATATATATATATATATATATATATCCCAAGATTCGCGACACTCCAAAATTTCCGAACATTTCACTAATTTTCGATATTCCTATTATTCCTTGAAATTCTAAAATCCAAATTCCAAATTTTGGAAATGTCCAGAAAAACCTTCTCTTTTTCCTTTTCTTTCTCCTCTTTTCCTCTTTTCTCTTTTTCCCGTTCTTTCTTCTTTTTCCTCTCTTCTTCCTCCTTCTTCTACCTCTGGACTCTCTCTCTATTTCTTCTCTCTTCCCTAGTCACAAGGGGCCGAACCTCGGCCCACCCCTACCGCCCCTCAACCCGCCTGGCCTCGACCTCATGCGCCTCCCCTCGGCCTCAGCCTACCGCTGCCTCCGCGCACCGGCCTGCACACCCTTGGCCCGCTAGCCTGCCTGCCGCCGCCAGAGCCGCAAACCCGCACAGCGCCACCGCCTACGTCCTATATATATGGCACCGCCCCGCGTTGGCCCTGCTTGTGCCCTACCGCCGCCCCTACATCTAGCACCATCGCTAGCTCCCTGCTGCTGCCACCCCTCGCGTGCCCCAGCCACAGTGCCGCTGCACCGCTGCAGTCCTGCTCCACCAGCCACTATGCCGCCTCTGCCCGTGCGCCGTTGCCACGCCGCTCTAGCCACGCTGCCGCTTGGCGCCCGGCTACCAGCACCGTCACCCCTGCTAGCCATAGTCACCACCGTCGAGATCGTGAACCGCCGATGCCAAGCAGTCGTTGCCGTTCACCCATCACTGGTGAGCTCCAGCCCGTGGTCCATACTCTCGGCATCCCGCGCCAGTGCCACCTCCATCTTTCCCATCTGAAGCCGTGGTCCCGAGGTCAAGCCGCCGCCCCGAGCTTCATATTCACCAGCGCCGTCATCTGCCGCCGCCGTCGGTCTTCGCCTCCAAGCCATCGTCGCTCGCTGCCACCGTCATCCCTTGCGTCGCCGATCTTCACCGCCGTCGTGCCGATTATCACCTCTCTTATTCGGCCGAGCGCCATGGGGGCACCGCAAGCTCGCCACTCCATGGTGTTGCTGTCGTGCGAGCCCCACCGACACATCTCTCTTGTGTGTGACCGACATATGGGCCCACCTATTCGATTCTGAGACATCCAGACAGTTTAAAACCCTAGATCCATCCGGGCCCTTCGATCGGCATAACGTCCCCTCAGATGAATCCCTACCGTCGATCTTCTAAGATCTAATCTGAGCCATTTATTTGCTATAACCCTCCGGATGCTGCCACGTTGGCCCTAGGACTGTGTCATCGCCACAAGGCATCTCCCTCGATAGCCGCTTCAGCCTCCTTGCCTAGATGGCTATCCACCACACCTGGTCCACCGTTACTCTTCATCCTCGGTTCTATGAACCCGGATCACATGAGCTGTGCCTATGCTAGTGGACCCCACTCGTTAGCCTTTCTAGAAACAATTAGTGTGGAGGCCATGGGCCCCGGGTACCTCATGAGAAGCATTAGGGCCACTCGGACAGAGGATTGGCCTAACCTTGTAATTAGGGATACAATAGGATTCGGCATACATTACCTTGTATGACAAGGGAAGGATATAGTCCTAGTCAGGCACGTTGTATTCCTAGAGGGAAATTCCTTGGTCGGAGTCCGACTAGGATTCCTACCCTGTAACCCTGTCCTCCTAGTATATAAGGGGAGGTAGGGCGCCCCCGAGGACGGAGAATAGCAACTCATACAATCTCACCAGAGAAACCTCAAAGGCAATACACAACAGCTGGAAGTAGGGTATTACCTCACCTTGAGGGCCTGAACCAGGATAAATCGTCTCGTGTTCCTTTGCAATCCATCAAGTTTAGGTCTCACAAATAGCCCCATATTCTTATTGCCGATATAAAACATCGATAGTTGGCGCGCCGGGTAGGGGTGTCGGCGAGATCATCTTTGACAAGCTCGATGGATTCATTGCTGACAAGTTCTTCCCTGGGCAAATGATTATCTTCGACGGCCTTGTCTTCATTGCTGACAAGTTCGGCGACCTCACCCTATCCGACTTGAACTCGACTCGATCGGCTAGAAATCAAGCCGACTCCGCACCAGTTGGCCTACTCAACACTACAGCAATCTTCGATGACATGCTACAGTGATCCCCATGATGCCCAGGCCTCGGGACAACTCTTTCTTTTGGTGTTCGACTCGGACTTGGCCTCGAGCCAGCTGAGATCGGGCTAAGAGAGGAGGAAGTCAATCTCCTGTTCGGACTCGGCAACACCACAGATAACTTCAATCAACATCTAATGCGGCAAACCCGATCCCCTGGAGTTAAACTTGGATACGGACTAGAGCCACTCGAGATTGGATCTAGGGAGGTCAGAGTCGTAATTACCCCCCTCAACTACTCTGATTCCAACTCTAAGTCGGATAGCAGTTCGGCAAGCTTCTCCCACTCAAGAGGCACACCGACTATGTGATTTACAAGAAGAAGAAGCCCCGCCGACTACGTGAACAACAGGAGGAAGACGCAAGACACCTACAGGCCGAGCACGATGCAGGCAACGACAATCTGTGCAAGGCTAGGCGGACTGCTCGACAGGAAATCATCCAAACCCGAGTCGGTGACCACGACGTTTTCGTAACTCCTCAACAGAACGTTGTGGCTGCCACAACTCTACTGGATACACTGCAGTTTGGACCTGATCACCAGGCCACCTTGATGATAGCAAGGATAAAAGTTATGATCACTGTCGCTGCATGTCAACAGCGTCAATAGTCTGGTGACACTCTCATACTGACCAATAGGTTGGCTTCTCCAATGGCGATCTCATCTGCCTCAACATGACGTCGAGCGGCCAACTCTAGTCATCCGCACATGGATTCACGCCACACGTCACTCAGCAACCATAATAATGATCGACGGCGCCGAAATCAAGATGACCGTCGGGACAACCAGGATGTCCGAGGCCAACTACGATGAGATCTCTAGCAAGACATCAATGCACGATGCCGTGAATGCGAGGAAGACGAGTGTCGCTAATTAGAAGACGAGAACGAGCGCTTCGGCCTCCACCATGAGCGGTTTAACCACTGTAGTCAGAGTCGGGGTCCTCATATAGATGAAGGAGTGCCGGCCTTCACCCGCGAGCTGCAACAAGATGACTGGCTGTCAGGCTTCAAGTCGATTGGAATTGAAAAATACGACGGGAAGACCAACCCTGAATCCTGGCTCATAGTTTACACCCTGGCGATCTGAGCACCTGGAGGAGATCACAAGGCCATGGCTAACTACCTCCCAGTTGCTCTAGCCGACTCGGCAAGGACATGGCTAACTGGACTTCCTAAGAGGTCAATCGGCTCCTGGGGAGAACTCCGGGAACGCTTCATCGCCAATTTCCAAGGAACGTACGAGAGGCCATCTTCCGAGTACGATCTGTATCAACACCATCAAAGGAAGAACGAGTCTCCTCGTGATTTCATCAAGAGGTTTTCTAAGAAGAGGAATTCAATCCCAAAGATCAAGAACGAGGTCATCATCGCCGCCTTCCGTAAGGGAATCAGAGACACCCCGTTCATTGCCAAGTTTACTCGAAAACCTTCCTCTTCTATCAAGGCTCTTTTTGATATGGCAAACAAATATGCCGACTCGGCCGATGTAGTTGCTGAGGCCCTGGGCGACAAGAAGGAGCCCCGGCGGATGGACCAAAAAGACAATGACGAGCCAGCACAGAACAAGTCCAGCAACCATAAGCGCAAGTCGGACAACATGGTGGTTGCTATGGAGCGTACTCAGCCGCAACCCCCGAGGACAGACGAGTACCAAAAAATGATGAATGGGCCATGCCTCTTTCATCCAAAGGGCAAGCACGTGGCTAAGGACTGCTTCATGCTCAAAAAGTTTGCTTCCGAGCAAACTTCAACATCTGGCAGCAATAAAGACAAGGACAAGACAGATCCGGGTGCAGCCGGCGACTATCAAGATCCCCAAGCTGAGCTCAACCACATCTTTGGAGGGCCGACTACATACGAGTCCAAGAGGAAGCAGAAGCTCACAACACGCAAAGTCAACTCTGTCTCTGCAGACGCCCCCCAGTTCTTGCGTTGGTCAGAAACACCAATCACCTTTGACCGCGTGGATCACCTCGATTGGCTTACTCATCCAGGACGTTACCCACTCGTTCTGGACCCGGTCATCAAAAGAATCAAATTGAAAAAGGTTCTCATCGACGGAGGAAGTGCTCTCAATATTTTGTTCGCCAAGACATTCGACGAGATGAAGATCCCTCGTTCCGAGCTACGGCCGAGTACAGCGCCCTTCCATAGGGTAATCCCCAGCCTGTCTTCCACTCCACTCAGGCAGATAACTCTACCAATTACATTTGGCACGTGGGATAATTTCTGCACCAAGAATATCTGCTTCGAGATTGCTGACTTCGAGACCCCGTATCACGCAATACTCGAACGGCCACTACTAGCCAAATTCATGGCAGTGCCGCATTATACATACATGATGCTCAAGATGCCGGGACCAGCCAGAGTGCTTTCTCTTCGCAGCGATGTCAAGCAAGCCTTCACCTGCGACAAGGAGAGCTGTGAGCTGGCCCAATCTTAAGAAGCAGCAGTCGGGCGAAACAACAATCGACTAGCCTCTACAACTGCAAGCGAGGACGATCAAGTTCCGGTAAAAAAATCAGCCAAGTCAGGAATTTCAGCGGACTCTGAAACAAAAAAGATCCCCTAGACCCTTCCGACCCTTCCGACCCCTCCAAAACCACTCTTGTTGGGACCGGACTCGACCCCAAATAGGAAGACAAGCTCGTCACCTTCCTCTAGGAGAACAGGGATATATTTACTTGGAAACCTTCCGACATGCCTGGTGTACCAAGGGAGGTGATCGAGCATTCTCTCAACGTCAAACCGGATGCCAAGCCAGTCAAACAACGACTACGGCACTTCGCATAGGACCGCAAAGATGCTATTCGGGAGGAGATAACCAAGCTCCTTGCAGCCGGGTTCATCAAAGAGGTCTACCACCCAGATTGGCTAGCAAACCCAGTCTTAGTCCGGAAGAAGAACGGTAAATGGCGCATGTGCATCAACTACACCGACTTAAACAAGGCGTGCCCCAAAGACCCATTTGGTCTACCTAGAATAGATCAGGTGGTGGATTCAACTGTGGGGTGCGAACTTCTCAGCTTTCTCGACTGTTACTCGGGATATCACCAAATTAGCTCAAAGGAGGAGGGTTGCCTGAAGACTTCTTTCATTACGCCGTTTGAAGCATACTGCTATGTCACTATGCCGTTCGGGTTGAAAAACGCTGGACCAACGTATCAACGAGCAATTCAGCGGTGTTTACACACTCAACTCAGGCACAACGTGGAGGCGTATGTCGATGACATGGTGATCAAGACAAAATCCAAGGAAGACCTCATCACTAACTTGGAAGAAACTTTCCGAAGCCTTTGGAGATTCAAGATGAAGTTGAATCTGGATAAGTGTGCCTTCGGTGTACCATCCAAAAAGCTACTTGGCTTCATCATATCACATCGAGGCATCGAGGCCAATCTAGAGAAAATCAATGTTATCATGAACATGGCACCCCAACTAGCCAGAAGGACGTCCAAAAGCTGACAAGCTGCATGGCGGCACTCAGCCGATTCATCTCCCGACTTGGTGAACGGGGCATGCCCTTTTTCAAACTATTGAAGAAAGCGGAAAATTTTCAATGGACACCTAAAGCCCAGCAAGCCTTCGAAGACTTCAAAAAATTTCTCACATCACCACCAATGTTGGCATCACCCATGCCCCAGGGACCGCTAATGTTATACCTGGTGGCAACTAGTCAGGTAGTCAGCATGGTGCTGGTAGTCGAGCGAGCAGAGCTAGGGCATATACAGAAAATACAAAGGCCAGTCTACTTCGTCAGCGAGGTCCTAGCGGACTCCAAGATGAGATATCCTAGAAGCTGTTATATGGTCTACTCATCACTGTCTAGAAGTTGGTGCACTATTTTCAGTCGCATCAAGTAACTATTGTCACATCATATCCACTCGGGGACGTCCTACACAACCGAGAGGCCACTGGCAGGATTGCTAAATGGGCGCTCGAGTTGATGGCGTTTGACATCATATTTCAGCCACGGATAGCAATCAAGTCTCAAGTTCTAGCTGACTTCATGGCCGAGTGGACAGAAGTCCAGACGACAACAAACACGGACAAGCTAGAGTACTAGACGATGTACTTCGATGGTTCTCTACGGATTAGAGGTGCAGGGGCTGGCGTTGTGCTGACGTCACCCACTGGCGAAAAACTAAAGTACGTTCTCCAGATTCACTTTCTGGCTTCCCACAATGTTGCCGAGTATGAGGCAATCATCCACAGGCTCCGCATTTCCATATCACTCGGCATCCGCCGACTGGTTGCACACAGGGATTCTCAACTCGTGGTCAACCAAGTCATGAAAGACTGGACATGTCTCAACGATAATATGGCGGTGTATTGTCAGGAGGTACGAAAGCTGAAAAACAAGTTCGATGGGCATGGTCTTACAAGGTATCAAGGCTAGGGTATTCAACCGACTACAACCATATGCAGGGCGGTGGTTACAAGAACTCTCATCTATTCTCTGGTCTCTAAGAACCACGGTTAATCGGGCAACAGGGCAATCCCCTTTCTTCCTAGTCTATGGTGCTGAGGCTATGTTACCAACCAAGTTGGAGTTCGGCTCTCCGCAAGTTCGGGCCCACTCAGAAGACAAATCAAACAAAGACTGACTGGTCGAACTCGATCAGTTGGAGGAAGCAAGGGACATAGCAACGATCCAGTCGGCAAGGTATCTTCAAGGCCTACGTCGTTATCACACTCAGAATGTTCATGGCCGCACCTTTTTGGTGGGAGATCTCGTCCTGAGAAAAATACAAATCACCAAAGACATGCATAAACTATCCCCTTTATGGGAAGGGCCGTTCATTATCGCTGAGGTAACACGTCCGGGCGCCTACCGACTAAAGACTGAAGACGGTGTCCTAGTCAGCAACTCATGGAATATAGAACAGCTACGTCCTTTCTATACCTGAGTCTTGTATTTCCTCTATACATATGAATAAAGTTTCTTTCCTCTGACTCACTATATCATTTGTCCCAACCGAGTAGTGAGTCGGGGGCTGCATGTATTATGTGCCTTGTTAATAAAATCCGAGCTTGTTTTATCTAAGTCATGAAGTTCTACAACGATTATGCTAAGTTTGCCCGAGCATAGCTCTCAGAGGTGAACGTTTTTTCTTAAGTTTCTCTTGATCTACTCGGTGCAGACTACGTAGTCAAGTAAAGCTAATGAAGACTTAGAATAAGTAAGTACTCGGCAGCATTTTACAGATATTTACAAATGCCTTTACAAAAGTCATGTATGCTCATTAATACTCATCAACTCCATAATCGTTCTGTTTTTACATGCCCAGGTCTCTGGATATTGCCTCCGCGGTTGGCCTCACCTAGCTAATTAGCTCCAATGCCTCCTCGGGAGTCGTCCCCTCGGCAAAACCCTCACCAACGGCCTCGATGTCTACCCTAGGGTAGATCAATTTGGTCATGGCGAGAGCTTGGGCGACGCCGACAGCTACACGCTCATCCGAGTAGTTCTTCAAAATACTCAGGGCTTTGCTTAGGCATTCATGCACTTGGGTGACGGTACTAGAGCTGGTCTCGAGATTGTGAGGTTGCATGATGTCTAGGAGCCCTTTTACGGATTCAACGAGGACTTCCCGTGACTCCATGATCATCTTGATATCCTCCGAAAAGGCGCCAAATTGAGTCTGGGCATTGGCTTTTGAAGCTATTCAGATGCATCGACAAATATATTGGTCAACCAAGATAAGAAGTTGAAGCAACAAGCAGACAGGCTAAGATCATAGTCAAGCAAGAGACTTACTGGCATAGTCGGCCTCTACCTTGGCTTTGGCCTTCTCCACTTCCTTCAGCTTTTTATCTTGTTTTTTCCTCTCCTTTGCCTGGGCTTTCAGCTCGGCTTCGAGGGCTGCAAATCAAAACAGTCAAGAACTCAGGATCGCAGTCAAGACTCAACCAAGGCAGTCGGGAATTAACAATGCTGAAGAAATCTACTGGGGGTTCACTTGGGAGGACAACACAAAAGACTTACTTCTGATTTTTTCAACTTGAGCCTAGTTTTCATCCCTGAGCTTGTCTACCAATCCCCTTAGCCATGTCTACCTCTCTTGGCTAGTCCGCTCTAGGTCATCATTGGCTACCTGGAGCTGGCATAGTTGTTGGAGCTAGGGGCGAGCTTGGTCAGGACCTTATTCATCTTCTCTGAGCGATCGACGATCTTCTGCTCAGAACAAACCAGGGGAAATCAGAGTCAAACGGCAGAATACCAGACCAACAGAAACTGTCAAAGAACCGAACTTGGCGAGATTCGCTACATACCTAAACTCCCTTGGACGCAGCGATTGCAGCATGCATGAGATTTCTGTGCTCCCTTAATGGTGTTTCCTCGTCGTGCTCGTAGTTCTCTGCAACTCCCTCGAGAGTGACCCAATAAAAAGTCCTTGGGAAGTTGCGTGGAGGGGCTTCGAGCCTAGGGAGATCTCCTTCATCAGAAGACGATGATATTGTCGGCGATAGGGTCCTGGCCCTGAGTTCGGCAACTGCAGGATCTTCGGTGATCTGCTCGAGGGCTAGAGCAGTAGCTTCAGTTTCCGCTCCTTGATTGGCCGGTGTTGGTAATTCTGCTGTCAGGGCTACTTCAGCTTTAGAAGCTGGGGCAGCCTCTGGCTCGGCAGATGAAATTGCTGGTTCTGGCTCGACTGGGATGGGCTCGATGGCAGGAGCTGTTGGCGTAGTCCCCTTGGGATCTATGTCAACTCGCTTCCTGTACAATATGCCAAATATTAATACATTTACCATATCATTCAAGATTCTCAGGAGATTGAAGGTATTCTTTATTACCTCTTGGAGGTCTTGAATTTCCACTGAGGAGCTCTAGGAGATGTCGGCGAGGGGCTTGACAGCCTGCTCAGCGGCGGAGAGCTGCCGGCTGTCTGGCCAGTCGGCACGACAATTAGCGGTAGAGATTTGGCCCCAAGGGGCTTGGTGGTGCTGGCCTTGGGATGGGTGACGCTGGTCTTGGGCTTGATGGCCTAGGAGCTAAACTGGTAGGGTCCTTGATCTTCAGGCTCCTTGGCGCTGCACTCGGCGTACTTGTTTTCTTCTTGCCTGAGTCTTCAATTGGTTTCTTTCCAACCCTCTTGGAGCTGGGTTGGGCAGCAGAAGGGCTGGCTGGCTGCTTCTTCGATTTGGTGGCCAGCTGATTTTGGGAGTCATTATCAAACTCCACACAGTCCTACAAGTATTTCGACAACATACATCATGCATTGCAAAACAATCCAAGAACAGATATCCAAAAATATTCATCACAGAAGGATGACAATCCAATATCAATCTTTCAAGATTACCAGTGGCCGAGGCCTGCTCTGGCTATAGGGCGTGGGGGTGCGTTCTTCGTCCTCTATCTCCACTACTCCATTGACGAAGAATCCGAGCAGGGTATCAGTAACCTTGTTCTTGTCGGCTACGTCGGGGTATTCGCGACTAGGATCATCCTTGCCTTGGTAGTACTAGCCAAAATGGCTCCTGGCCTTTAGAGGTGTACTGTGGCGGTTGAGGAAACACCTTGCCACCCAGGGACCAGTCAGCCCTATGCTCTTCAGGAGGTCGATCTTCTCCATTAGCTGGTATATTTACCCCATTTCCTCGTACGTTGGCACAAAGGACCAGCTGGGCAGGACAGTTGGAGGAGAACCAGAGAAAGGGGGCAGAGAGGGCTCAAGGTTTGAGCAGTAAAACCACTCTCTGTGCCAGCCCTTAGGTGATGTCTTCAGAGGAACATTGAGATATGTCTTCTTCATCTCATTCCTAAGTTGAAGACCAGCTCCCCTAATGGTTTGGATTTTGTTCTTGGATGACTAGGGCTTGATGTGAAACAAGTAATGAAAAAGATTGAAATGGGGCTTAACCCCTAGAAAGGCTTCACACGAGGTGGTGAAAATGGAGATATGCAGGATAGAGTTGGGATTCAAATTCACCAACTTTATTTGATAGAAAGACAGAAGTTGGAGAAGGAAATCTGAAGAAGGGAGGGCAAGACTGCTATCAAAGAACGAGGTGAAGACAACGGTCTCACCAAATTTGGGCGCTGGCATGGATTCCCCTTCTGCGGTGCGCCAATGGATGACATCTTGTCACTGCAGCATCAACCGTTTCTCCAATAGCTTCAACTTCAATGGGCTACAGTTTGACATCGGCCAGACTCCGGCGGTCATCTCAAGGATCTCAAATGGGGCTTTCAGCATCGTCAGAGGCATGAGTTTCTAAATGGCATGCTCTATTGAGCCGACTGCTGGCTGTGTTGAAATCACAGTGCAGATGCTATTTATAGAAACTGATTAAATAATCAGATATGCTTCATGAAGGCCTAATAGCTGGACACATGTGTTTAGATATCTATATTATTTACTAGGTATTGAGGATATATTCTTATAAGGATCAATAACTGGTCTACATTAAAATTATTTACCAGGTATTGAGGATATATTCTTATAAGGATCAATAACTGGTCTCCATTAAAATTAGGGATGCAGGTATCTCTCAAGTACACCTAACCACATATTGGGTTAAAATCCATAAAGTGGTACTTGGCTTACATGCTTAGCCAACAATTGCCATGAGCAAAAATTCTTTTAGTTGACATGATGCTGAAGAGTCTAATTGATGAGTAGCACACTACTCTGGAAGGACTAAAAGGTTAAAGATCTTTGACTTTATATTTAATTGTTTCTCAATGAAGCACAAAGTCAGGGGCTACACCTAATAGGTGCACCTATTCAGTGCACACTATTCATATTTTTCCATGAAGCCCTTCATAGCCTCATTGCCAGCCGATATGAAGCAAGACTTGGAGAAGAAGCACTCAGACAACGAGAACTCGGGAGCAAGACACTCAAGAAGTTTTCCCCAAGGAGGATGAGCACTCGGCATCAGCTGTGACTTAACTATGAAGGTCTCAGGGGCTGCTATGGAGGCCATGGGCCACAGGTACCTCATGAGAAGCATTAGGGCCACTCGGACAGAGGATGGGCCTAACCTTGTAATTAGGGATACAATAGGACTCGGCATACATTACCTTGTACGACAAGGGAAGGATATAGTCCTAGTCGGGCACATTGTATTATTAGAAGGAAATCTCTTGGTTGGAGTCCGACTGGGATTCCTACCCTGTAACCCTGTCCCCTCGGGCATATTGTTTTTGCCTCTTTCTTTGACTGGGGTTTGTTTCTTCCCTCCTCTGCGTTCCTCCACCATCTTCTTAGCTTCTACAAATTGGAGTTGGTGAATCTGAATCCCAACTCGATCTTGCAAATATCTATTTTCGTGACTCTTTGCGAGTGCTACTTGGGTGTAGAACCCCATTTCAATTTCTTTAGGCACTTATTCCACATCAAGCCCCAGCCCTCCAAGAATAGGGTCCAGGTGATTGGGGGGGCTGGCCTCCAGTTGAGGAGTGAAATGAAGAAAATATATATCAATCTTCCTTTGAAATCCTCTTTGAAAGGTTGGCATAAGGAGTGGTTCTACTGTTCTGATCTGGAACCCTCCCTGCCTCCATTCACCGGCTCGCCACCGGCGGTCTCGCCCAATTGGTCATCGGATCCAACCTTCGAAGAGATGGACCAAGTGCATCAATTGCTGGCAAGGTTGGAGAAATTTAAGAAAACCGGCCTGACCAGCCCTTGGGTAGCCAAACGCTTCCTGACCCGGCGCGTCCAGCCATTGAAGCTGAGGAGCGAATTCTGCTGGGACTACCAAGGGAATAATGACCCTGACAGAGAAAGCCGAGAGGTGGCTGACCAGCAAAAAGTGACCGAAACATTGTTCACTTATTTCTCCAATGGGGTGATCGAAACCGAGGATGCAGAGCACTCCATCGCGGCTTATAGCCGAAACCGGCCTCGTCCTGAGGTAACCCTTGCATCTCTTCTGTGATGAATGCCTGTAGACATGTACCCATAATTGCTCAGCGTCGTGCAATGTATATTGTTGAATCATTTGTAGTGGTGCAAGGAGTTTGATGATGACTCCCATCCGTTGTCGGCCACGAAATCAAAGAAAAGGCCGAGAAGTCCTTCTGCCGCCCAGCCCAACTCCAAGAGAGCGGGGAAGAAGCCCATTGTGGAACAGGGCAAGAAGGAGGTCGTCAGGCCGAGTGCCGCGGCTAGGAGCCTCAAGATCAGAGACACCACCAGCGCAGCCGCTAGGCCTTCCAGCCCCAGACCGGGACCAGCGCACTCAGGCTCAGCAACATCAAGCCCAAAAAGCGCACCGCCGAGTAAGAAGTCAAGCCCAGCGCTGCCAGGCCCAGCGACATCAGGGCCAAAGATGGCGCCTCTGAGTTCGCAGTCACCCTAGCCGGCCACTCCACAAGTGGGGCCGACTAGGATGGAAGTGCTGCCACCGACTACCGTGCCGTCAGGCCCGACAGCCAGCGGCCCTCCAGTACCGCCCTCCGGATCTCCTGGAAAAAAGCTCAAGTTTTCCAAGAGGTAGGCCATTCTGGGTCTTCTAAAAATCATGTTTATCATTGTAGCGTCTTGATATCTGACTCGTTACACAGGAAGCGGGTCGACATTAATCTTAAGGAAATTACGCCGACTGCCCCTGCTGTCGAGCTTGCCCTAGCCGATCCAGCGCCAGCGAGCATGCCTGCTGAGCCGGTGGTGGCCCCAGTTGCAGAAACTGAGACCGCCCCGACTGCAGGGCTGCCAACCCCAACCGACCAAGGGGCGGTTACTGAAGCCGCTGTTCCAGCCCCTGAGCCGGCGCCCGTTGTCAAAGCCGTCGCTACAGCACCTGAGCCAGCCCCCGACGCCCCGAGGCCGCCGAGTTGGGCGCCGGGACCCCGTCGCCATCCTGGTCACCGTCGTCGTCGTCGGCGGCGGCAGCGCTGTCTCTTCCTTCGGACAGACCCGACCTCCCCAGGATCGAGGCCCCTCCGCGCAAGTTCCCGAGGACGTTCCGCTGGACGGCGCCCAACGGAACTGCACGGAGCTACAAGCATGATGAGGCGGCGGCAGAAAAGGAGCGTGAAGACTTGCTTCATGCCACAATCGTCGCGTCCCAGGGGATTCAGGTATGATTTCCGTTGTATTGGAACCTTGGAAGTATTTCTTGAAGTTTGATTCTGCTCTGACTTGTTTCTCCCCGAGCAGAAGCTTGTTGATCACTCGGAGAAAATGCTCGAGGTGCTGACCCGAGTTGCCCCACAGCTCCAAGAATTGGAGCAACTCCGGGCCTTGAAGGCCGAAGTAGAGGGGCGCAGCCAGGAGAGGGAATCTTGGCTGAGGGAGGCTGTTACCCAGCTTAGGAGTGAGAATTGGGACCAAGCCAAGAAGATAAGAGGTGAGCCTCCAGAGTACTTCTTCCTAACCAAATCCGTAATATATTTCTCCAGCTGTGGTATTTCCTAACTGCCCAGCTGTGTCTTGACTACAATGTTGAGTTCTTGACTAATCTATCGTTCGGCAGCCCTCAAAGCCGAGTTGAAGACCCAAACAGAGGGAGAAGAATAGCTGAAGGTAACCGAGAGAGCCAGGGCCAAACTTGAAAAGGACAAGGCCGACCTGACAAAGGCCAAAACCGAGCTTGAGCTAGAGAAGGCCGAGTTGAAAAAGGCCAATACCAAGCTCAAGAAAGAAAAAGTTGAGCTGGAGAAGGCCATAGCCAAGTGGGAGGCCGACTACAAAAGTAAGTCTCCGCTCTGACAATAACCTTAGCCAATCTATTAATTACTCCATCTGTGGCTTTGTCTAACAAGTTTACTTGTCGGTGAACCCGGGTAGCTGCGAGAGCCAATTCCCGGATCCAATTTCAGGCTTTCACAGAGGAGGTTAGGGTAGTCAAGGAGTCACGGGAAACCCTCGGCGAGGCCATGAAAGGGCTCCTTGATCTGATAGATCCTCGTCCTGTGGGAACCAGCTCTAGCACGATCTTCCAACTGGAGGAGCACCTTAAAGATGCACCAAGTGCCTTGAAGAGGTACTCGGATGAGCATGTTATTGCCGGCATGGCCCAGACCCTGGCAATGACCAAGTCCATCTACCCAAGGGCAGATGTTGAAGCCATCGGGGAGGGGTTTGCCGAGGAGATGACTCCTGAGGAAGCGTTGGAGCTGATAGCCAAGGCGAGGCCAACTGCAGAGATTATCACCCGGGACCTGGGTATGTAAAAATAGTATATCATGCAGTCGGTGTGTATATAAGTTTTTGTAAAGACATGTGTAAATATATGTGCAATGCCGCCAAGCTTTTAGGCTATTACTCAGTTGTCATTAGCTTTACTCGACCGTATAGCCTACACCGAGTTAATCTATAGGAACTTAATAAAAACGTTCACCGCAGAAAACTGTACTCGGGCAGACATGGGAAAGTCGTAGTAAAACTTCATAACTTAAGTAAAATAGGCTCGTATATTATTGACACGGCACATATAATACATGCAGCCCCCGACTCACTACTCAGTTGAAACAAGCGGCGTGGTGAGTCAGAGAGGAACTGTACACATGGGAAAGTATAAAACTCAGGTATAGAAAGGACGTAGCTGTTCTATATTCCATGAGTTGCTGATGAGGGCACCGTCTTCGGTCTTCAGTCGGTAGGCGCCTGGCCGAGTAACCTTTGCTATAATGAACGGCCCTTCCCAAATTGGGGATAGTTTATGCCTGTCTTTGGTGGTTTGTATTTTTCTCAAGACGAGATCTCCAACCAAAAAGGCGTGGCCACGGACATTGCGATTGTGATAGCGACGCAGGCCTTGAAGATACCTTGCCGACTGGATTGTTGCAATATCCCTCGCTTCTTCCAACTGATCTAGTTCGACCAATCGGGTATTGTTTGAGATGTCTTCTGAGTAAGCCCGAACTCGAGAAGAGCCGAACTCTAACTCGGTTGGTAGCACAGCCTTAGCACCATAGACCAGAAAGAAAGGCGATTGCCCTGTAGCCCGACTAACTGTGGTTCTGAGAGACCAGAGGACAGATGGGAGTTCTTGTACCCACCGGCCCGCGTATGGTTGTAGTCGGTCGAATATCCTGGCCTTGATTCCTTGTAAGACCATACCATTGGCTCGTTCAACCTGCCCGTTGCTCCACGGGTGTGCCACAGACGCATAGCAGATCTTGATGCTAAAGTCATCACAGAAATCTTGAAACACGTCGCCCGTGAACTAAGTGTCGCTGTCGGTTACGATGCCGTTAGGGACCTCGAATCGGTATAAAATACTCACGATGCAGTCCTTTGCTCGTGCCGCTGTTATGGTTGCAACGGATTTGGCCTTAGTCCACTTGGTGAATTTATCCACTGTGATGAACAAGTGTGTGAACCCTCATGGCTCTTTCTTGAACGGTCCGACCATGTCAAGCCCCCATACTACAAAGGGCCAAGAGATTGGGATTGTTTGGAGTTCTTGGGCTGGGAGATTGGTTTGTCTTGCATAGAACTGGCAACCCTCGCATGTGCGAACAATGTCTTTGGCGTCTGTTACTGCTGTTGGCCAGAAAAATCCCTGCCGATAAGCCTTTCCGACTAACGTCCTGGATGCGGCATGGTTGCCACATATGCCCAAGTGGATCGAGTGCAGGATCTGCTTGCCCTCCTCGGTGGTGATGCAACGCATGAGGACCCCGGATGCACTTCTTCGGTATAGGTCTTCTCCGACGACTAGGAAACTCTTGCTTTGACATTTGATTCGTTCAGCTTCACTGCGATCTTCTAGGAGTTCATCATCCAGGAGGAATTTGAGAATAGGAGTTCGCAAATCTTGACATATGTGCAGCACCTCGTTTGTAGCCGGGGTAGGTTCGCCTCCCGACTGCTCCAGCACTGGTTTCTTCTTGACTGATGGCTCCATAAGTTGCTCGACAAAGATCCCTATCGGGACTGCTTCTCGCTTGGATCCCATATTTGCCAATTCGTCTAAGTATCATTGTACTGTCATAGGCCGTGTGTTATCTCCAGCCCGTCAAACTTGTTTTCTAGCTTTCGGACCTCCTGACAGTATGCCGCCATGGTATCGTCGAGACATGTCTAGTCCTTCATGACTTGGTTCACCACGAGTTGAGAATCCCCGCACACAACCAGTCGACGTATGCCGAGTGATATAGCAATGCGGAGCCCGTGGATAAGTGCCTCGTACTCGGCGACATTGTGGGAAGCTGGGAAGTGGATTTGTAGAACGTACTTGAGTTTCTCGCCGGTGGGCGACGTCAATACGACGCCAGCCCCGACGCCGCCGATCCGTAGAGAACCGTCGAAGTACATTGTCCAGTACTCTAGCTTCGCTGTTGATGTAGGGATTTGAACTTCTGTCCACTCGGCCACGAAGTCGGCTAGAGCTTGTGATTTGATGCTGTCCATGGCTGAAAGGTGATGTCGAACGCCATCAACTCGAGTGCCTATTTAGCGATTCGACCGGTGGCCTCGCGGTTATGTAGGACATCCCCGAGTGGAAACGATGTGACCACCGTGGCTTGATGTGCTTGGAAATAGTGCACCAGCTTTCGGATAGTGATGAGTAGGCCATATAGCAGCTTCTGGACTTGCAGATATCTCGTCTTCGAGTCAGCAAGGACTTCGCTAACAAAGTAGACTGGCCTTTGAACTTTTTAGATGTGGCCCTATTCGGATCGCTCAACCACCAACACCGTGCTGACTACCAGAGTAGTTGCCGCCAGGTATAGCATTAGCGGTTCTTGGGGCATGGGTGACGCCAACACGGGAGGTGAAGTGAGAAATTGCTTGAAGTCTTTGAAGGCTTGCTGCGCTTGAGGAGTCCATTGGAAATTGTCTGCTTTCTTTAATAGCTTGAAAAAGGGCATGCCCCGTTCGCCCAGTCGGGAAATAAACCAGCTAAGTGCCGCCATGCAGCCTGTCAGCTTCTGGACGTTCTTTTGGTTAGTCAGGGGAGCCATGTTCATAATTGCATTGACTTTCTCTGGGTTGGCCTCGATGCCGCGATGCGAGACGATGAAGCCGAGTAGCTTGCCGGATGGCACACCGAAGGCGCACTTTTCCAGGTTCAATTTCATCTTAAATCTTCGAAGGTTCTGGAAGGTTTCTTCCAGGTCAGCGATGAGGTCTTCTTTGGACTTAGTTTTGATCACCACGTCATCGACGTAGGCCTCCACGTTGCGCCCGATCTAAGTGTGTAGTGTGGAGGCCATGGGCCCCGGGTACCTCATTACCAGCATATGGGCCACTCGGATAGAGATGGGACCGAATCCATGTAATTAGAGATAAGATAGCACCCGGCAGACTTTACCTTGACGATAAGGAATAAACAGTCTTAGTCGGATAGGTTTCTATCTCTAAGAAGGAAATCTCTTGGCCGTATCCGACTGGGATCCTTATCATGTACCCCTGTCCCCTAGTATATAAAGGGAGACAGGGCGCCCCATGAGGGCACGAAAGATCATTGATCACAAACCACCTCAGAGGAATAACACCTCAACTGGACGTAGGGTATTACCTCACATCGAGGGCCTGAAACAATATAAATCTTCTCTGTGTTCCTCTGCAATCCACCGAATTACCTTCGCCGAGTAGCCCTATAGTTTTATTGCCGTGCAAAGCATCGACAGTTGGCACGCCAGGTAGGGGCTCCAGCGATTCTTCCATAGCAGCAAATTCGATGGATCCACCGGATTCCCGACGGCAACAAGTTCTCCACCCGGAGACACAAGATTTCCTTAGGGAACGCCTCGATTTCGTTGCCGACCAGATTGGCAACCTTACTATGCCGGACAGATCTAATCCGCTAGCCGAAGGAGCCAGCCGACGTAGCTCGCCCAGTCGGGCCCAAAAGGACGTCACGATCTCCTTCCACGACTTACTACGGCAGTCCTTCACATCGCCAAGCATAGGGACAACTCTCTCCTTCGGCGTCCGACTTGTGCTTGGCCTTGAGCCAGCCCGGGTTGGGCCGAGAAGGGGAGAGATCGTCAATCTCCCACACGGACTCGGCGACGCTGCGGATTCACATCCCGCACAACAGACCTGATCTCCTGCGGTTCAGTTTGGACACGGCCAAGTGTCGTTTCAGATTGGATCTAGAGAGGTTGGGGTCGTTCTCACTCTGATAAACTACTCGGAGTCCGACTCCAAGTCAGATAACGGTTCGAACGCCAGTTCGGACTCTAGTCTGGCGAGTTTCTCCTCCCTCGCGAGATCTTCATGGCTTCAACACCACCCTCCGAGGTGCGCCGACTACAAGAGGAGCAGCAGGAGGAGGCGCGCCGATTGCAACAACAGGAGGAAGCTGATCGGGAGGCTCGCAACGATGGGCTGCGTAGAGCTGGGCGAGCAGCCCAGCAGCAGATTCTCCAAACTAAAGTCGGCGATCATGACGTCTTCGTCACGTTGCAACAGAATGTTGTGGCCGCCGCAACTTTGCTGGACACGCTCCAGCTTGGGCCTGATCACCAGACCACCCCAACTATCACCAAGATCAAGGCGATGATCACGGCTGCTGCCTGCCAACAACAACAACAGCAGTCGGGCGACACCCTAGTACCGACTAACTGGTCGGGATCTCCAGCAGCGGGCTTGTCCACATCAGCTCGGCATCGGGTGGCCGGCTCAAGTTGGCCACGCGAGGAGTCTAGGCAAACTACACTCGGCAACATGAATAACAACAACCGGCGTCGTCACCAGTATGATCGCCGGCCTAACCAAGACCTCCGAGAGTGCCTACAACATGACCTTTGCCATACTATCAGCGCCCGGCGCCGCGAGCGATAAGAGGATGAGCGCCGCCGACTGGAAGATGAAAACGAGCGCTTTGGCCTCCATCACGAGTGGTTTAACCGCCGTGGTCGAAGCCCGAGCCCCCACGAAGATGAAGGCATCCTAGCTTTCACTCGGGAGCTACAGGACGTCCACTAGCCAACTGGCTTTAAGCCCACTAGGATTGAAAAGTATGACGGCAAGACAAATCCTGAGTCCTGGCTCACCGTATATACCCTAGCAATTCGAGCTGCTGGGGGCGACAACAAAGCCATGGCTAACTACCTCCCAGTCGCGCTCGCCGACTCGGCGAGGACATGGCTGAAAGACCTCCCAAGGCGGTCGATCGGTTCTTGGGGAGAACTCAGGGATCGGTTCATCGCTAACTTTCAAGGGACCTATGAGAGGCTGTCTTCAGAGCACGATCTTTATCAGCTGCACCAGAAGAAGAACGAGTCTCTGCGAGATTTCATCAAGAGGTTTTTTGAGAAGCGTAACAAGATCCCAATGATCCGTGATGATGCTGTCATCGCCGCCTTCCACAAGGGAGTAAAGGATGCCCCATTCATCGCAAAGTTCACCCGGAAACCACCACCGTCTGTCCAGGCTCTGTTCGACATGGTCAATAAATACGCTGACTCAGCTGAAGCGGTCGCAGAGGCCCTCGACGAGAAGAAGGAGTCCCGACAGAAGAACCAAAAGGCGAAAACCGACAACGAGCCGTCTCAAAACAAGTCCGGCAGCCGCAAGCGGAAGTCGGACAACGAGGTGGCCAACATGGAGCGCACTCGGTCGTGGCCCCAGCGGAATAACGACTACCAAAAAGTCATGAGCGGGCCATGCCCCTTCCACCCCAAGGGCAAGCACACGGCCAAAGATTGCTACATGTTAAAGAAGTTCGCCTCCGAGCAAGCTTCATCAACTGGCGCCGACAAGGACAAAGACAAGCCAGTTCAGGGTTCGGCCGACGATTTCCAAGATCCTCGGGCCGAGCTCAACCACATCTTCGGAGGGCCGTCCACGTACGAGTCCAAGCGCAAACAAAAGCTAACAGCACGCGACATCAACACGGTCTCTACGTCGGACACCCCCCAGTACCTGCGCTGGTCAGAGATGGCCATTACCTTCAATCGAGCAGATCACCCAGATTGGGTTTCTCACCCGGGACGTTATCCACTCGTCCTGGACCCGGTCGTCAGACACATCAGGCTGAAGAAAACCCTCATCGACGGAGGCAGCGCGCTCAACATCCTATTCGCCAAGACTTTGGACGAGATGAAGATTCCTCGTTCAGAACTACGGCCGAATACTGCGCCCTTCCACGGGATAATTCCCGGCCTGTCATCAACCCCACTCGGGCAGATAACCTTGCCGGTATCCTTTAGCACGCGGGATAACTTCCGCACAGAAAACATCTGCTTCGAGGTTGCCAACTTCGAGACCGCGTACCACACGATACTCGGACGACCGGCACTCGCCAAATTCATGGCGATACCGCACTATACATACATGGTGCTCAAGATGCCTGGGCCAGCAGGAGTCCTCTCCCTCCGCAGCGACATCAAGCAAGCCTTCACCTACGACAAGGAGAGCTGCGAACTGGCTCAATCACAAGAGGCGGCAGTTGGGCGCGATAGCATTCGGCAAGCCGTCACAACTGAAGTCGAGCAGGATCAAGTTCTGGCGAAAAAAGCAGCGAAGTCGGGAATTTCAGCGGACTCTGACACGAAGAAGATCCCCCTGGACCCTTCCGACCCCTCCAAGACTGCTCTAGTCGGGACCGGACTCAACCCCAAATAGGAAGACGCGCTCGTCACCTTCCTACAAGCCAATAAAGATATCTTCGCATGGAAACCATCCGACATGTCGGGCGTACCAAGGGAGGTGATCGAGCATGCCCTCAATGTGAAGACAGATGCCAAGCCAGTCAAGCAACGACTGCGGTGCTTCGCTCAAGACCGCAAGGATGCTATTCGGGAGGAGATTACCAAGCTCCTCGCACCCGGGTTCATCAAGGAGGTCTACCACCCGGATTAGCTGGCAAATCCAGTCCTAGTCCAGAAGAAAAACGGTAAATGGCGCATGTGCGTCGACTACACCGATCTAAATAAGGCATGCCCCAAGGACCCATTTGGTCTTCCCAGGATAGATCAGGTGGTCGATTCCACGGCAGGGTGCGACCTACTTAGCTTTCTCGACTGCTATTCGAGATACCATCAAATCAGCCTGAGGGAGAAAGACTGCTTAAAGACATCTTTCATCACGTCGTTTGGAGTGTACTGCTATATCACAATGCCGTTCGGTTTGAAGAATGCTGGAGCAACCTATCAACGGGCCATCCAGCGGTGTCTATACACCCAAATCGGGCGCAACGTGGAAGCCTACGTCGACGACGTGGTGATCAAGACCAAGTCCAAAGAAGACCTCATCGCTGACCTGGAAGAAACCTTCCAAAACCTTCGAAGATTCAAGATGAAGTTTAACCCAAAAAATGCGCCTTCGGTGTGCCATCCGGAAAGTTACTCGGCTTCATCGTCTCGCATCGCGGCATCGAGGCCAACCTAGAGAAAGTCACCGCCATTAGGAACATGGCACCCCCGAGTAACCTCAAAGACGTCCAGAAGCTGACAGGCTGCATGGTGGCACTCAGCCGGTTTATTTCCCGACTGGGCGAACGGGGTATGCCCTTCTTCAAGCTCCTCAAAAAGGCGGACAACTTAAAATGGACTCTGGAAGCCCAGCAAGCCTTCGAAGACTTTAAACAATTCCTCACATCACCTCCCGTGTTGGTGTCACCTCTGCCCCAAGAACCGCTAATGCTATATCTGACGGCAACTACTCATGTAGTCAGCACGGTGCTGGTGGTTGAGCGATCCAAACAGGGTCACATTCAGAAAATACAACGGCCAGTCTACTTTGTCAACGAGGTCCTTGCCGACTCGAAGACGAGATATCCGCAGGTCCAGAAGCTGCTATATGGCCAACTCATTACAGTCCGGAAGTTGGTGCATTATTTTCAAGCACATCAAGTCACGGTGGTCACAGCGTTTCCACTCAGGGATGTCCTTCATAATCGTGAGGCCACTGGTCGAATCGCTAAATGGGCACTCGAGTTGATGGCGTTCGATATCACCTTCCAGCCACGGACAGCAATTAAGTCACAAGCTCTAGCCGACTTCGTGGCCGAGTGGACGGAAGTTCAACTACCTACATCAACAGCAAAGCTAGAATACTGGACAATGTACTTCGACGGTTCTCTACGGATCGGCGACGCCGGGGCTGGAGTCATATTGACGTCCCCCACTGGCGAAAAACCGAAGTACGTTCTACAAATCCACTTCCCGGCTTCCCACAACATCGCCGAGTACGAGGCACTTGTTCACAGGCTCCGCATCGCTATATCACCCCAGCCACAAACGAGGTGCTGCACATATGTCAAGACTGGAGGACTCCTATTGTCAAATTTCTCCTGGACGACGAACTCCCAGAAGATCGCTGTCAAGCCGAGCAGATCAAGCGTTGAAGCAAAAGCTTCCTACTAGTCGGAGAAGACCTGTACCGAAGGAGCGCATCCGGTGTCCTCATGCGTTGCATCACCACCGAGGAGGGCAAGCAGATTTTGTAGTCGATTCACTCGGGCATATGTGGCAACCATGCCGCATCCAGGACGTTAGTCGGAAAGGCTTACCGGCAGGGATTTTTCTGGCCCACAGCAGTAACAGACGCCAAGGACATTGTTCGCAAGTGCGAGGGCTGCCAGTTCTACGCAAGACAAACAAATCTCCCAGCCCAGGAACTCCAAACTATCCCTATTTCCTAGCCATTCACAGTATGAGGGCTCGACATGGTCGGGCCTTTCAAGAAAGTGCCAGGAGAGTTTACACATCTATTCGTCGCGGTGGATAAATTCACCAAGTGGATTGAGGCTAAACCTGTTGCAACAATTACAGCGGCATGAGCAAAGGACTTCATCATGAGTATACTATACCAGTTCGGGGTCCCTAACCGCATCATCACCGACAACGGTACCCAGTTCACGGGCGGCGTATTCCAAGACTTCTGCGAAGATTTTGGCATCAAGATCTGCTACACATCTGTGGCACACCCGCGGAGCAACGGGCAGGTCGAACGAGCCAACGGTATGGTCTTACAAGGCATCAAGGCCAGGATATTTGACCGACTACAACCATACCCAGGCCGATGGGTACAAGAACTCCCATCGGTTCTCTGGTCTCTCAGAACCACGGTTAGTCGGGCAATAGGGCATTCCCCTTTCTTCCTGGTCTACGGTGCCGAGGCTATGCTACCGACAGAGGTACAGTTCGGCTCTCCGCGAGTCTGGGCTTACTCAGAAGACGTTTCAAACAATACCCGACTGGTCGAGTTAGATCAGTTGGAAAAAGCAAGAGACACCGCAACAATCCAGTCGGCCAGGTATCTTCAAGGCCTACGTCGCTACCACAATCGCAATGTCCGTGGCCGTGCCTTTTTGGTCAGGGATCTCGTTCTGAGGAAAATACAAACCACCAAAGACAGGCACAAATTATCCCCAATCTGGGAAGGGCCGTTCATTATAGCCGAGGTCACGCGGCCAGGCGCCTACCGATTGAAGACCGAAGACGATGTCCTCATCAACAACTCATGGAACATAGAACAGCTACGTCCTTTCTATACCTGAGTTTTATACATTTTCATGTGTACAGTTTCTCTGACTCACTACACCGCTTGCATCAACCAAGTAGTGAGTCGGGGGCTGCATGTATAAATGTGCTGTCAATAATATACGAGCTCGTCCTACTCAGTCACGAAGTTTTACTACGACTGTCACGTTTGCCCGAGTACAGCTTCTTACTTTGAACATTTTTATTAAGTTCTAATAGAATAACTCGGCACAGACCGCACGGTCAAGTAAAGCTAATGACGGCTGAGTACATAAGCTTGGTGGCGTCGCACATATATTTGCATATGTTTCTTCACAAAAGTGTATACATACCGACTACATAACATGTTGCCCTTACAGACCTAGGTCTCAGGTAATTATTTCAGCAGTCGGCTTCGCCCGGGCAATCAGCTCCAGCGCCTCCTCGGGCGTCGTCTCCTCGGCAAACCCCTCCCCAATGGCTTCAATGTCTGCCCTCGGGTAGATATATTTGGTCATTGCCAGGGTTTGGGCCACGCCAGCAACAACGTGCTCATCCGAGTACTTCTTCAAGGCACTCGGTGCATTCTCAAGACGCGCCTCTATTTGGGGGATCCTGCTACAACTGGTTCCCACAGGGCTGGGATCTATGAGGTCAAGGAGCCCTTTCACGGACCCGACAAGGGCTTCCCGTGACTCCCTGATCACTCTTATCTCCTCTGTGTAAAACCGATACTGGGCCTGGACATTGGCTCTCATGTCTGCCCAGGTCCGCCGGCAGGTAAACTTGTCAGGCTCGGTCGCAGATAGAATGATTAATGGATTGGCTAAGATCACGGTCAGGTTGAGGACTTACTTTCATAGTCGGCCTCCCACCCGGCCACGTTCTTCTCCAGTTCAGCTTTTTCCTTACCTAGCTTGACGACGGCCTCTTTCAACTCGGCCTTCTCCCGGTCAAGCTCGGTGTTGGCCTTTGTCAGGTCGGCCTTGACCTTTTCAAGCTCGGCCCTGGCTTCTTCGGCCTCCTTCAGCTGGGATTCCCTCTCTGTTCGGGTCTTTAACTCCGCTTCGAGGGCTGCACGACAGATTAGCCAAGAGCTCAACCGTGCAATCATGACATAACTGGGCAGTCGGGAACAACGCAGCTGAATGAATACGTCGATGGTTCAGTCGGGAAGGCGCATTCGGGGAATTTACCTCTGATCTTTCCGGCTAGGGCCCAAGTCTCCTCCCTGAGCTGGTTGGCGCCACTCTTCAGCCAGGCTTCCCTCCCCACGTGATGCTCCTCCATCTCGGCCTTCAATGCCCGGAGCTGCTCCAATTCCGCGAGGTGGGGAGCCATTTCGACCAGGATCTCTGTCATCGCCTCATTGCGGTCGACAAGCTTCTGCTCAGGGTAAAAAACAAATCAAGGATGGAGTCAGACGTCAAAACAAGAAGATCACCACGACTCTGCCACAAGAATCATACCCCGACTCCCTGGGACCCGCTGATAGCGGTGCGAAGCAAGCTTTCACGTTCCCTTCTCGCGGCAACCTCATTAAGCTTGAAGCTCTTCACAGTCCCGTCAGGCGCCGTCCAGGTGAATGTTCGGGGCATCCTACGCGGAGGAGCTTCAATCCGAGGCAGGTTCAGGATCTCTGGCGGTGGCAACGATGACGACGACGACCACAACGGCGACGGGGTCCCGGCCTCCACGCCGCCGTCCTCCGCAGCCTCGGGGATTGACCCGGGGGCTCCAACAGCGGCTTCTGCGGCGGGCGACGCTTCAGGGGCTGGGGCCTCGACCTCAGCAACTGCCTCTTGGTCGGGAGGCGACGGCGACCCTGCAGTCGGGACCACCTCAGTCTCCGCGACTCGGCTGGCCACCGGCTCAGCGGGTGTGTTCACGGCCGCCGACTCGGCTGGAGCATGCTCTTCAAGGGGAACAGTCGGATCGGTCTCCTTGAGATCGATGTCAGCCTGCTTCCTGCATGATAAAACAAGACATCAAAACACTACAGCAACACGCAAGGATTCCAGAAGATCCGGAGCAGCATACCTCTTGGAGAACTTCAGTTTCCTACCGGGCAACCCGGGTTCTGACGGAGCACTACCTCCGGTCATCAGCTCGGCCGGCGAATTGGTCGGCGCCACAGTCGGTGGCGGCATATCAGCTCGAGTCGGCCCCGGTTCTGGTGTGGCTAGCTTGGGCACCCCCGTCCTCGGCGGTGTCTGCTTTGGCCTGCCCCCCGGCAGTGCTGTTGCCGGACTCGGCAATGTTGGGCTCAAATCTACTGGTCTCAACCTTGGGCTTGAGCGCCTGGGCGCCGCGGCGATAATGTCCTTTATCTTCAGGCCTCCTGCCATGGCGCGCGGCGTCATGGCCCCTTCGCCCCGATACAAAATCGGCTTCTTCCCCGCTCTCGTGGAGAGTCGGCTAGGTAGCAGAGGGCTCCTCGGCCCTTTTCTTCGATGCAAACAGTCGACATATGGCGGAGTCTTTTTAACTCTTCGTGCCACTACAATGAGTCAACAAAATATATCACGCAATGCTGAACAATCACAGTTCCACAGCATTCATCACAGAAGAAGATTAAGGTTACCTTGGTCCGGGCCGAAGAAGCTATAGGCCGCGACCCGGCAGTTATCGTCTTCGGTCGCATCACCCCTTCGGAAAGATAACCGAACAGGGTCTCGGTCACTACGCCCTTGTTGGCCGACTTATTGCTTACTCGTGAGGATCATTTGTGCCTTTAAGGCCCAGCCAAATGCACTCCTCAGCTTCAGCGGCTGGATGCGCCGAGTCAGAAGCGACGAGCCACCAAGTCCGTAGGCCAGCCTTTTTGAGGTCATCTAACTTCACCAACATTGATGTGCCTGGCCCATCTCCTCAAAGGATGGCTCTGCTAACCATTGGTGAAAACCACGGGCGGCAAGCCGGTAAATGGGCGCAAGAGGGAGCCAGATCTGTCGCAATAGAACCACTCCTTGTGCCAGCCTTCAAGAAGATTTCAAGGGGAGATCAAGATATGTCTTCTTCCCATCGCTCCTCAGCTGGAAACCAGCCCCCCCAATCACACTAATATTATTCTTGGAGGGTTGGGGTTTGATGTGGAACAGATGTCGAAAGAGGATAAAATGGGGTTCAACACCCAAGAAGCACTCACAGAGAGTAACAAATATGGAGATCTGAAGAATCGAGTTAGGGTTCAAATGCACCAACTCCAGCCCGTAGAAGTCAAGGCCGCGGCGGAAGAAATTGGAAGATGGAAGGCACAAGCCCAGATCGAAAAAAGAGGCAAAAACTACTGTTTCACCAGGTTGGGGATTTGGGACCGACTCACCTTTAGCCGGCCACCAACGAATCACCTCTTGGCTGGGCAACTTCAGTTGACTCTCCAGTAGCTTCAGCTTCACCAAGGCGCAATCTGAAATCGGCCAAGCACTCTCCGGCGCACCTGCAAGATCCGAAGCTTTCGGCATGACTGGAAGCGGCAAGATTTGGGGAAAAACGAATCGAGCGCTTGAAACAAACGAAGAGATTGGAATCACCCGAGTTCGGTGGGAACAGCAGCAGCTAACCCTAGCCGGGCGGGAAGCAAAAAGTTGGGCGCGAAGGTGGAAGACGAAGCGATTGGATGATTTGGGGAAGATGAAGGAATCTTTTTCTCTCTCCCTGCTTTTATAGAGCCGATGCCGACTAGATGGGCTTGGGCCTACACAGTCAGCACTGGGCCATCAAGATATGAGTTCCTACAGTAGCATGCTCCATGTGGGCCGCCCGCAAGCTAAGTTGAAATTAGAGCGCAAGTGATACTAACAGGAGCCGATGAGGTAAACAGATATGCTTCATGAGAGCCTTATTGCTAAACATATATGTTTGGGTATCTGTTTTATCCACCAGGTCTCGAGGATATATCCTTACAAGGATCACAAGCTGATCTTCATTAAAATTGGCTATGCAGGTATCTTTCTCGAGTACACCTGACCATGCCGTGGATTTATTTTTATGCAGTGGTACTCGGCCTACATGCGTGGCCACCAGTTGCCATGAGCAACGTCATTCCCGCTGACATGATGCGGAAGAGTCTAACTTTCGAGTAGTACGCTACTCGGGAAGACTATAAATATCTTTTACCTGACATGATGCGGAGGAGTCTAACTTCTGAGTGGACGCCACTCGAAAAAGACTATAAAACCCCTAGTCCAGACTGACATGACGCTGAAGATCCCATATACGAGTTAGCATCCTACTCGGTTAAAGACTATAAACACATATTCCGACTGACATAAAGTCGAAGAGTCCTACATGACGAGTAGTTCCCTACTCGGTAAGACTATTAAAGTTTATTCCGGTGACATGATACGGAAGAGTCTCACCATATACCAGTAGAAGTCTACTCGGAAAAGACTTTTAGGTTAAAAACTTTACTTTATGTTTAATTGTCTTCACAATTAAGCACAAAAGTCGGGGCTACACCTAATAGTGCGCCTATTCGGCGCACACTATTCATATCTCCATGAAGCCCTTGATAGCCTTGTGCCAGCTGACATGAAGCAGGACTCCGGGAGAAGACTTACTCGGACAAAGATACTCGGGAGCATCGCACTCGAGCAATCTTCACCGTGGAGGACGAGCACTCGGCATCAGCTGTGACTCAACTATGAAGGTCTCAGGGCTACTGTGGAGCCATGGCCCCGGGTACCTAATTACCAGCATATGGGCCACTCGGATAGAGGATGGGCCGAATCATGTAATTAGAGATAAGATAGCACCCAGCAGACTTTACCTTGTACGATAAGGAATAACAGTCTTAGTTGGATAGGTTTCTATCTCTAAGAAGGAAATCCCTTGGCCGTATCCGGCTAGGATCCTTATCATGTACCCTGTCCCCTAGTATATAAAGGGAGACAGGGCACCCCATGAAGGCACGGAAGATCATTGATCACAAACCACCTCAGAGGAATAACACCTCAACTAGACGTAGGGTATTACCTCACATCGAGGGCCTAAACCAGTATAAATTTTCTCTGTGTTCCTCTGCAATCCGAATTCACCTTCGCCGAGTAGCCCTATAGTTTTATTGCCGGTGCAAAGCATCGACATGTAGACACCGCTGAATTTGTGGGCATCCCGGAAGTGCATTGTGGAGAGTAATTATTACGACAACACGAAATATCTAGATGGATGGGGTCTCGAATAAAAATCGAATAAATGCGGTAACCATCCATCCTCATCGCAGCCTTGCCATAATCTTTACCCACTTACAATACAAATCCAACGCGCCGAATTCGGAAATAAAGAGATATTTGGAGAGTTGATTCACCAGTCCGAAACGGCGAAGTGTGCTCGTCAAACCACACGAAGGTGGCGACCAAACACGATACACACTTCTAGGGACATGGTCTACGATTGAATCAACATCCATGCATCTCATCATTTCTAAATTCTTACTAATGTGTGACTAGCCCAGGAAAGCTCTAGTCCCACATGTTCATCTTAGCAATTGATAAACATCACAAGTACTCTAAAAATGGATAAAAGTGCAGCAGAGTTATATATATCACATAGAGGGTTTACACACCCTGATACATCACAGAGTAGAGCAAGAGATAGCAGCGCAATATCAACATAAAGGATAAGACCAGTAGTGCCATACCCATTCCATAGGGCAACCGATTGGGGCAGAACTTAACTTCAACTACACATTATCCTCGCCACCCTCGGTGGGATAATAGTAGACCACATCAATGTCGTCGTTGTCCTCACCTGAAAAGATGCAGCGTGAGTACGAATGGTACTCAGCTAGACTTATACAATATTAATAGTACAAAGGAGCAATGCTAGTCTCTGCATCAAGGAATAGGGCTAAGTTGAACTGATTTTGCATAAAGCTAAGTTTATTGAGCAAGATAATACTTGAAACTATAAGCATTTGCAAAATATAACAATCTAAAATTTTAAGACAGCAAGCTTATAGTTCTGAAACTGGAATATAAATAAGCACAAACCATGCTCTAATCATCATCCATGGGCCACCATTGCCCAATTATATATGCTACACAAGCATACCATTTATCATGACTAAACCAAGTCATATTTAACATCAAAGCCTTTTATATAAACCCATCCATCCATGACTATCCTAAGTCATGGTATAACAACATAATCCCATAACCACATATCCCAAGTTGGATGCTAACATGAGTGACTAACACATCAAGCGGCCGTCCTGTAACCGTGGACACGGCTATTCGAATAGTTCTTACTCTGATCAGAGGTGTACATCTTTACCCACACAATGTGATGGAAGCCAAACGGCTACACTCTAGTTTGATCCGTACCCGTCGGTACCCACACTCTACACATTGAGTGCCGACTAGAGGTCACAACAAAACCATTCCCACGCTTAGCCCCAACCACCTAAACCACGTCTGGGCCCTCGACGACTTAGTCACGTGCGTGCGTGGTGACTAAGGCGGGCTCATCGTCGTGGGAGGCACCTCCGGCCAGAACCAGGCACGCACAAGGCCCTCTAAAGGAAAAACCATCCTCACGACTGACGGACGGGCGTAGATGGTCACAGCCTCCCGTGCTACTGAGTCAAGCCATCCCATTCCCGGCGTGTGGAAGTACGTAGGGTGCTTGAATAGACGTAAACATGTTCGGTCCTTAATGACCTAGACGGAGCTACATGCATCGGGGAAAACACCATCCCGTCATCGCCCTATCATCCGTCCACGTCAACCATATTCTTAATTATAATTCAGAAGTTATTCTTTTCAGATTTTAACCCATTCACCCGTATTAAACTAGTTGTGAACCGATAGCTCCATCTATCGGATTTTTCTAAGCCTAGAAATAAGCATGGCTAAGCATTCGATAAAGTATCCCAAAGTCCTTAACCAGGGGTGACAAGGTAAAAGTATGGTATCAACAATCAAGGAATAGAAATGCATACAATTGGGTAATATTGACTCTACCAGTTTTCCCCTTTTAAATAGACCGTAACATGCATATAGATATTGCTTTCGCAAACAAATCAATTTATTGAAAATATAGGTTCAATATGATTAGATGCTTGCCTTGCTGCTGCGATGGTTCACACTCAACTTTTGGGATAGCTTCCTCGTACTCCGAAACCTCCGAATCTATCAATAAAAAAGCGAATATGCAAATAAGAAGCAATTAAACATGTCTATGCAGAAATGATCAATTAATTATGAGATAAAAACAGTAGGTAGGGCATGTCCTAACAAGATTTTAGGAGAAAGAACCAAGTCATTTGCATCTCTGGATTGGGAGATACAAAAATAACAAGACCCTAAGGCTGAAAACGGCAAAAGCCGAAACTATAGGAAAAACCCTAAGTGAAAAAATATATACTTGCATTCTATGGTAGGATTTTATAAGTGTGAGCATTTTTATGTAAAACTACATATCTTCCTGGTTCCGACAAAATTTGGTTCACTGAAATTTGATTAAAAATGATTTAGTTGTGAATTTTACAAGTTTATCAAAAAGAAGGGTTAGAAATTACTTAGGCCTATTTTGGGAAGGTAGTTTTGTCAAATACAAATTATCCACAGTAAAGGTTACAATTTTCTGAGTTAAACAAAAGTGGTTTCACATTTTTAGCAGTTAGGATGAATTTTTCTAGAAATTTATAAACTTATAGGTTATAAAGAGGTATATAAAGGATATTTCCATTTTTAGAGAAAAATCCTACACAGAAGTTTTCACTTTTTATTTTACAAAATTAAAGAGATCATTTTTATGAATCTATAGAAATTTGGTTCACCTCAAAAGGAGTTATAATGGATTTTATAGAAATATTCCAATTTCCTAGGTACAAAATAAGTTATTTTTGCTTCATATTATTTTATAGATATTTTATGTACAGAAGTTGTAACATACCAGAATTTCGACTTTCGAAATTCTAAACAAACAAATTAACAAAAAGACCTCGAAAGTAAAATCTTATACTTTCTATACAAAGGAGTAAAATGAGAGGTAGATTTACTAAAGTAAATCTTAAAAAGGGGGAAACGCTAAAACTTTTATAGTTAAAATTCTTAACTTATTTAAAGACTTACCTTAAGTCACAATATAAATAATAAAAGGTAATATGACTAAATATGTATAGATAAAAGTTTGACATAAAAATATGGATATAAATAAAGCAATTACCATTTCATGTGCATACTCTTTATTTGGATTGTTTTTGGATCTTAAAGTGCATTTCCATAATAGGATGCATATACATTTGTATAGCCTAAATAATTCCTAAGGAGAATAGGTCTAACATGAAATCATAGAAAAATTCCTGTAAACACTATCCCACATAATTAATCCACTGTAAATTTTACATGATTTTATCACTTCAATAAATACTTCAATCAAATCCCTCAAATCAGCAAAACTAGGAAGCTAGCTAAAGATGAATAGGTATAATTCTAAAATTCACCAAATGAAAATGAAGAATAATTAGACAGAGCCCTTTTGACAAAGTGTGTGCCAACATGAACCCTACCACCAGGAATTTTGGTTTAATTTATCTCCCAAAGAAAACACATAAAATGATAAGAGCAAGGCACTGGAGAAATAAATGAAACTGCAGAAAAACTGGATCAACAACCCTACTTTGCAAATTCACCAAAAATAAACCATATCACTTCTAGCAACAAAATTTGGTCATCAAGTTAATCACATTCTTATCTATCTCCAGTAATTTTTACCAAATTTTATCAAATCAATAAGTGTCCCAAACAAATGTTTTGGATTCAGCAAGGCAGAGAATATTTTCCCTGCAGACAGTCTACCTGACATCTTTTCCAGAGTTAATCCATCAATTAACTTCTCACCAAATTTTACCAGAACCTGGATCAGATTGTGAACCAATTTCAGTAAAAATTTCAGTACAATCTTCAAAAAGCTTGAACATAAAATAATAGGACAAGGCCTTCTGACTCAGGTTAGAATACAGGGAAGACTGAATTTTGGCCGAACTTTGAAAATTTATCAGGAAAAATCTACAAGCCACACGACTCTGAAAATTGGCACAGAGTTAACCCATACCACCTACTGCCCACAGTAATTTTTCCCAGATTTATACCCTTTGGTAACTTAGCAAAACACCTGAGTAAAAACTGCATGCTTGACAGCTAGCAACACTTAGCTTCTAGATGATGTTCTCCCTCCTCTCAATGCCAAGTGGGCCCCACAAACCCCTGGACCCACCAGTCAGCCAAGGGACACATCACAGCTCAGCACTACGCCCTGGAACGCACGACACGTGCCCTCCACGCGTCGACAATACTCCCAACCGACTCAGATCGCTCCCACCGACAACCTCGGGAAAAATCTTCTCCATTTCGCCTCAAACTCCGCCAGACACCTCTCCATCTCTCCCTCTGTCTGTTCCACAGGAAAAACTAGGAAAACCACCTCGGAATAGCCGGCAACAGAGTCGTCTTCCCCGACGCCAGCAACTGACGGCCACCATCAATTTTCCAGTGAGCTCTGCCCTTCGCTATCCACAGGAACGTGATCACCATCTCCTAACCGATCCATTTTTGTATTGCCTTGCCCTAGGAACCGCCGGCCGAAGTCGTCGCCGTCCTCGCTTTTGGTCCAGAGAGCACCGCCGCGATGTCGTCGCTGTTCCAGCGAACTCCGGCGATCCCAGCCCAAGCCACCTCGCCGCCAGCGTCGCCTCACCTCTAGGAGCCCGCCGACCAGCGGAATTGAACTGCAAAGCCCCGAGCGAGGAGATCGGCCTCCGTCTTCCCCAACTCCGACCGAAGACCTCGCTGTCGATTCCTCCCTCCCCGGTGAGAGTTAGACCGATTCATCGCATGTGTAGCTGTCTTAGGACTCACATGACGTCGTGCACCCTTTTGCCCGGCAGCTCGTCGACCGAAGGATGCTATCGACGAAGATCTGCTGCGTTCTACCGCCGCCGGAGTTCCTTCACCATCGCCGCCGCCGTCCAGCCCTCCTCCGCCTCGGGCCATTGCATGGTGAGCATCCTTACACCTAGAAGTAACTCATGCATGCATGGATTTGGAAAGAAACGAGTCGTAGCTCGATTTGCCTCAGCACCCCGAACCACTCCGCCGCCTACGCCGTCATCGCCGTCGACTCCGGTCACCGCCGGCGATAAGGCGACCACCTACAGCTTCGTCCGAGACTCCTCTTCACTTTCTCTTTTGGCTGCGCCGTCCGAAACGCCGCCGTTCGCCGTCGCCGCCGCCGAGAAGCTCGCCGCCTCCGCTCTGCATCGCCTCTCTCTGTTCAGTCTCGCCGACGCACGAGGCCCACTCGTTAGCCGGAGTGGTAGAAAAGGACTGCGGGTTCCATTTCCAGAAACCCAAGGGGTCTTTCTGCATATTGCCACTCTATGACTTGTGGACCCAGCTAATTAAAAATCCAGAAAAATGAGAGAAAATGTTAAATAATTTTATTTCTTTCACTGAAAATAATCCAAACTTCAAAAATCCATATCTAATTCATTTTAACTCCAAAAATTATGATTCAAAATTTTTTGGAATCACAAAATTACGAACTTTGTTTCTGTGGAGAAAAATCTGGAGAAACCAGTACCAAAAATACCTTAAAAATAATAAAGATCATAAAGTACATAAGCATTATATAAATTTAACTATTCTCTCTTTACCTCCAATTAAGATTTGATAAACTCATAAAATATTGATCTTTCCTGTAGTGAACTAAAACTAAAATTTATTTACACAAGGACACTTATATAAAACTTGTAATAGATAAATACTTAAATTAGAATACCTAATATGTATTGACTTCTGACATGCATAAGAAATTCATATTAACTCCAAATAATATGAAACCACTTTTGATAACTTCAAAATATTTTTCTCTTTATTTTGGAAAAGCTGGAGACTTGCTAAATTAGTATGAGAACCACCTTTAGGATTTATACAGAGGATAAATGTTTTATATAAGGTCTAGGAGGTAAAATAATTCATGAAAATCATATAAACTTCATTTTTACTCTAAGTAAAATACACCCAAATGACAATAAGTCTACACCACATTCCTCTCAGATATCAAAAGGTTAAATTTCATAAATACCTAGCCCTAAAACCCATGCATACTAAAATACATGTATAAATATGTATACACGTCTAGAACTTGGAAAAATTAATATCTCTTCAAAAGAAGTCGATAAAATGGAAAATTCTTCACCACAATTCATCTAAAACCAGTACCTAGCCACTGTATAAATTTCACACATATCAGAATAACTTCAACGTTGACCTTATACCGTATTCTAACGTATTTTCGTATAGAACTCGTAAAATTCATAACTCTCAAACAGAACGTGATAAAATAGAAATTCTTTCACCTAAATTCACTTTAGACCAGTAGCAACCTAAGGCATAAATCTCATGCATATTAGAGCATTTCATATTTTCTGCATTATTTGCTATTTATTCGATCGTACGTTATTTTCTTTCTAGAGAACGAATTCGATATTGGTGAAGGAGTGAAATAGTTGGAGTCCGAGTACTCAAGAGTAAGGCAAGTATTCTCCCCTCCTCCTTGAACAAATTGAATCCTATGTTTTGGGGAATGAAATGTGTTGTTTGTAAAATCGCATGCGTATTTGTGAATAACGGTATTTAAATTGTGGTAAATGGTAGTTATAACCTATTAGTTGCATGATTCACCTTAGAACATTATGTTCCTTGCTGTTTGTAACCTTAGGCTTGATTAAAGTACTTGGTTTGCACTCATTGGGGTCTATATTAAGTCAATACACTTGCTTATACTTAGCCATGCTTAGTAACGTGTTAAATACTTCAGTGATCATTATATACCTTTGAAAATAGGAATTTTATGACTTCTGGACAGAGGTGAAGCCTCTGATTATTTGTGAACTAAAATGATGAAAAACCTGATTTAGACTTGGGCGGCAAGTGGTGTGCATATAGAGTAGTTGCACACCGATAGGGGGAGTGTTCGCCCGTGTCAGTTAAGGATTTAACTCAGTGTCATATTCTCATGTTAAACAGTACAACCACATGTGTTAGTATGGGATAACCATAGTGGATTAAGTTACTTAATATTTAGCCTTGCATTTTGGTAGGCTGAGTAGTATGGGCAGTGCCTACGACAGACTATAGGGTTGTTCAAAGGAGCTACCTATATCCCGTAACGGAATAGGCGTCTAAGTTGGTCCAATACAATGTTGTGTGCCTCGTGGGGAACCGGGTAGGCTGCCGCCACGGCGCTGGGTTAAGGTGTGGGCCTGCCACCCACGGCATCGGGATAGCGCCCCGATGTGGAGTAACACACCTCGTGCTGGTGCAAGGCTAAATATTAGGTAATGTAAAAGCTGTGTTGTGACCTCTAGGCCGCACTCAACGTGTAGAGTGTGGGATACCGACGGGTATCGACCAACCTAGGGTGTAGCCATTATGGCTTTTATCACATCATGTGGGTAACGATGTACAAACTCTGGAGAGTCAAAACTAATCGGTTAGTCGTGCTCACGGTCATGAGCGGCATGGATATGTCCATTGAGTATAGACTTATGCTTTAAAATGTGTTTATGAAATTGGGATGAGAATTGGTGATTTATGAGAATTATTATGCTTATGATAATGCTTATGGTGGCTTGTTGCCGAGGAGGGCAGCAAGCAGGAAAATTATTATGTTGATCACTTTCTTAATTGTCAAACATGTTTCTAATGTTTTATTAAATACCGTTGCAAATGATTGTGAACCAAAATTAGCTTTATGCAAAACTGAACCCATAAATAGCTATCTCCTTGATTTAGATCTCGCATGTAGCGATATAGGATTGTCCTTGCCAGTACATTATTTCGGTAATATACTGACCCTTGCTTGTATGATTATAATCCTTGCTGCAGGTTGAGTGCTACGGGAATTCGTTGCTTCTTTAGGATTGATTCTTTAAGGGGTGTACCCCTAGTCGGATTGCCTGTGGTATGGGTAGTGTTAACGCCAAAATTTGGTAAGGCCCTGTATTAGATTTGGTCAGAGGAGAAATTGCAGTCAACTGACGGAGAAGAGACCGGAATCGGGAAGGAGCCATGAAGACCGTTATTTGGCAATTATTTACTGTACATATTAATTAGGCAGAGGTTTATCTTTAGGAAACCTGACCTCGTGTCCGGTCAGGATTAGTTAGCGTTTTCTATTATGGATAGGAAATTGTGTACCGTGTCCTATAAGGACTCATATAACTCGGGGTATATATACGTATGCCCGGGGACCTTGTAAATCATCACAATGATCAATACAAATTTTGGCGCATCGCCACCCCTTCGACGGGATCCTGCTTCTCGAGCCGGGCTGCATCGGTTAGGTCCGAACTCCTGCGAGAGGGTAAGTCTCATCACCCCGGCTACCTATCGGCTAGGACTTTCTCGGTTAGGTACGATATTCTAGTCGGTTTATGGTAGTCGGCTTACCACGATATATTTACTTTATCTATGGCTGCATCAGTTCAGTTTGACCTCATAGATTGATTAGGTATATCACATCACGCGTGTATAGATCGTATCGGCTTACTGGGAGCGATTTATCATCAGTTCGTGCTGCATCGGTTAGGTCCGACCTACTGAACTGCTAGTGATAAGTCGGTCCTGCTAGGCCGATGCTTTGTGTGCAGGCGTCTTATCAGAGTGCATAGCCGGTAAGTTATCTTCATCACAATCGCATTATATCTATCGGCCCATTGAAGTATCGCTATCATTTGTTGGTCTGTGCTGCAACGGTTGGGTCCGATCTACTAGACTGACGATAATAGCTTTACTCTTGATGAGCCAATGGTGTTGTGCGATGGTGTTATCGGAGTGCTTAGCCGATAAGTTATCTGTTAAAGCCGACTACATTTATTCATTGTCTTATTTTATACTCGCTCTGTTCAGTAGTCGGCTGGCTCATCAATTATTTATCATTTATGTTATTGCATACCTTATTATATATTTTTGCCTGTATTATTGTTACAATCGGCTAAGGACTAGCCGATGGGTTTATTCTGCCGATCCAAGTACAAGTACAAGCAGGTTCCCGGGCACGACCCCAGGTGAGGGCCCGGGCACGAGCTTAGGTAAGGACTAGTATACGGGCCCGGACAGCGGATGAAGACCCCGGGAGCCGATGTAAGCAAGGGCCCGGGCACAAGCATATCTTCACGGTAACACCAGTAACACTAAATTATGATCGGCTAGGATTTGTTTGATTTATTTACTTATGCATTATACATGTTTATTTCACCAAGTTTACATCCGGTTTTTGAGTATCCCTTTGATGATCGGCTAGCACGATACTGGTGTATTATTATGCTATTGCTCCTGCCACCATCGGCTCTAAGCCGATGTATAAGTGCTACAGTGCGTATCGGCCATCGGCTGATGAGATGAGTCCAAGCCGGCTTCCAGCCGATTGGCTCGCGAATTTAACATTTCTTTCTCCTTGTCAATTACAGGGTCAAATTGACTGGCACGCCTACGAACCTCAAGACTTTAGGACCTGCACTGGAGTTAAGCAGATCTCCCAGGCCTTCGCGTGTCACCCAGACTCCGGACGAGCCCCGGCGGGTTTTTGGTGTCAACACGCTTTTGGCACGCCTGGTGGGACACGAAGTTTCAACCCAAAGTTTCAACGCAAAGTTTAACAATCAAACCTGCAACATGGCTGGGAAAGAGATCAAGACAGACAATGTAATACCAGTCACCATGGAAGATCTAACTGAAGAACAAAAACAGCAAGTTGAACAGACCATGACAAATTTCCAGAAGCTGTGCCTAGAATCCTTCAGTATGACAAGGCAAGGGCCGATTCAGAAGTCTCAGTTTCCGAAACCAGTACTGGTAGGAGAATCGAGCCGCACACAACCCGAGAGTCCACCAATCAAGCCTTTGCAGGAGATGGTTAATGAGGCTGTTCACCATGCGCTCATCAATCAGTCAGGAGTCTTGGTAAACACACTGCATAATCTCATCAAGAAGACTGTTGATGGATCAATTGCCCAAGAACCAACTCGGGGTCCTGTTTTTCTACCGCCAAAGATGGAATCAAATCAAGTTAACTACAACATCAGCGACAGTAGAGACTGTACCAACACACTGTTCACACAAAACCAGGCTGGGGGGCAACGGATATTCCTGCTAGATATCACCGGTCTATTTACTATGGAGGATATCAGCCAGAATTGTCCAGCAGGCGAGCCGATCCGGGTACTTACCAGAGGGAAATAATCACAGACAGAATCGGCCACCAACCCCACCGCGATACAGTATCAGGTATCAACAGGAGAATGTAGAGAAGAAGCTTGTCGGCACGGGTTGAAGAGATAGTAAGGGAGCAATCGGGATCAAGCCCCAAGGAACAAGCATTCATGTATACTCACACCCATATCCTGAGTGGTTTGATAGGGTTCCGTACCACACCGATACCGGGTCCCGGATTTTCTAAGTTTTCAGGGCAGGACAACACGTCTACAGTAGAACATGTCAGCCGATTCCTGGCACAGTCGGGCGAGGCATCGGCTGAAGAGGCCCTGAGGGTTAGGTTTTTTCCCCTATCACTATCTGGATCGGTTTTACATGGTTCTCCTCATTACGCCGAATTCTGTTCTGAGGGTGGGCCAATCTAGAGAAGCAGTTTCACAAATATTTCTTTGCTGGAATTCATGAGTTGAGACTGGCTGATTTGACATCGGTTAAGCAACGACCAGATGAAACAGTACCGTAGTATATTCAGCGATTTTCGGGATATCAGAAACCAATGTTATAGTTTGAATCGGAGTGATGGGCATCTGGCGATCTGCTTTCCAGGGTCTGCTGAGCGCGTAAGTTGAGAGATTTTCTCACATAGAGTTTAAATCCTGTCGCACTTACAGAATATCGGCTCATGAAAGCCGATATCAAGAGCAAAAAAGGACCAAGTACCAGAGGAGGTTGCTCAGGTTCAGGTATATTCAAGGACATCAATAATGAGAATCCGATGCCTAATTGGTGTCGAGCTTTGCACCGCAATGATATTATGGGCTACTGCGCGACCTGGAATTCGGTGGATGCAGAGGAACACGGGTCAGGGAAGAATTATACTGGTTCGGCCCTCAATGTGAGTACATACCTACGTCCAGTTGAGGTGTTATGTCCTCTGAGGTGGTTTCGTGACATCAATGATCGGTGTCCCCTCATGGGAGCCCTGCCTCCCTTAAC